>CAHIKZ030005267.1:1302500-1312500 GCA_903632075.3 Acanthosepion pharaonis | reverse complement strand
TTTTATTCAACAATATTCTTTTTAAGTCAATGCTATTCCGGTGTCTGCTGTTTATTGGGCATATTAAGTTGTTCGAAGCTCTCTCGCGTATAAAGAATTCTTAACCGACCAGAAACAAGTGTTTAGCGCCGAGTGGAAACCTACTTATCAACATACATCAGACAACGAATTTATACAATTTCTCCACGAAAGTAACGCAAATGCGCAGTTATATATATATATATATATATATATATATATATATATATATATATATATATATGGTGTAAATTCACATGTAAATATATCTGTAAAGACGGTAAAAATAAAACACAAGAGGAAAAGCTTCAATGCCAACGCATGTCGTTCTTTGAGAACCTTTCTCAAACAACTGTAGGAATTTTGTATATAAAAGTAAAATGGAGAAAAATTAAAATAATCTTATTCTACAAACTTATTGTGTAAGAGAAAGTAAACTATGGATTTATATATATATATATATATATATATATATATATATATATATATATATATATATATATATACGTTGGTAACACAAAACTATCCGCATTTTTTGCATATCATGTCTTTATATAAGAGTGCGGATAATATATATATATATATATATGTGTGTGTGTGTGTGTGTGTATTTATGTATGTATTTATATATATATATATATATATATATATATATAAAATAAGAGAAAAATGATAACACGAGCGACAAAACATCTTTGAAATGGTTATAGAATTGGTCGGACTCGCTTGGGACAATAAAAAGCATGGATTCTGTTCCTATTTACTTATACAATACGGAAACACGTAAGGATGCTGGAAAAAAACTTAATAAAAAAATTCATTCGTTCATTTGTCGGTCGTATTCAAGGAAAGATGTTTAAAAAATGTTGCTAACCAAAACACACACGCACATAACTTGTATTTAATCTTAAACATGACAAATGTACAGATGCGTTTACTTTTAACCAGAACATCACAGCAGAAATTTACTGCCAGCATCTGGATGAAATGCACATTCAATGAAGCAAAATCCGATCGATAGTGGTTAATCGAGGTCGAATTCTGCTTCATGAGAATACTCGGCCACATTTTGACCGCCTGGCATTGCAGAAGCTCAACAACTTGGGATAGGTTTTGCCACGCCCATCACATTCCTCTGATCTCTCCTCTACGGACGACCACTTTTTAAAGCCTTTTGACAATATTTTTTAAAGACAAACGATATTCCATTTCAAACAAAGGTTTCCTGGCATCCAAACTTTTATTGTAATTGTAGATCAATGTCAGAAAATGTATAGATGTTCAGGGTTCCTATTCTGACTTATTTAAACACTGTTTAAATGCATTAATTCATGAACAAATTCGATTCGATTGGTGTGTCTTCTTTCTTCTCTCATTCTCCGTCTGTGCTTCCCTCAGCATCTTTCAATTGCACCATATCCCTTTTGTTTCATGTTTCATCTTCATCTATAACGAAATGGGAAATACATTAATGTAGGAATAAAATTTCATTTCAAATTCGGACATTATTTTCCGAAAAACCTAATACTTAAAACGTAACTAAATAGTTTAATATATCCTCAGATTTGCTTTGTAAGAAATGAAACCTCGTTAAATGACACAATGTCGGTATATGTTGCGCAAAATATATTACTCCTTCTTAATGATTAAAAGGTATTTTTTCATTCTTT
This sequence comes from Acanthosepion pharaonis, assembly GCA_903632075.3. NCBI lineage: Eukaryota > Metazoa > Mollusca > Cephalopoda > Sepiida > Sepiidae > Acanthosepion > Acanthosepion pharaonis. Next base: position 1,310,812 of record CAHIKZ030005267.1, on the reverse strand, counting down.
TCCTTTTTCTTCCTTTTTTCGTTTTCTTCCTTTATTTTTACTTCTTTTTTCGTCCTTTTCTTTTTTCTTCCTTCTCCCTTCCTTTTTTTGTCCTTCTCCCTTCCTTTTTTCGTCCTTTTAACTTTTTCTTCCTTCTCCTTTTTCTTCGTCTTTTCTTTTTCTCTCTTTTTCTTACTTTTTTTCTTTTTCTTTTGCCTTTTTTCTTCTCTTTTCATTTTTAGTCTTTGGTCCTCTTCTTAATGCACTTTTTCTTCTACTGTAGCGATTTTCCAAGCATAGCTTAGATGTGGCACAAGCCCGAAAGTATGGGTCACCCATTGAGGATCGAACTCACTACTCAGTCGTAATTGTTTTATCGAGACAAGCTTGCTAACCATTTAACAACGCCGAGTTGCCCAAATCATTCTCAAATAATTTTCTAAGCACAGCTGAGATGTGGCACAAGCCCGAATACATTGGGCACCCAGTGGGGATTGAACTCTCTACTCAGTTGTAACAGTTCTAGCGATACAAGATTGCTAACCATTACACCACGTTGAGATGCCCAAAAGTGATTTTCCAAGCGTAGCTCAGATGTGGCACAAGGCCGAATGTTTTAGGTACCCAGTGAGGTTCGAACTCACTATACAGTCGTAACAGTTCTAGCCAGAGAAGCTTGCTAACCATTACACCACACCGAGGTGCCCCTTTTTCCTATTCTGTTCTACATATATGAGGACTTGTGTTTTCACGTAAGTCAGGATTTGTCAAGTGTTTAGTGCATACTTGACTTCAAGTTCGACATATAAAATTATGGTTTTGGTTTGGGTTAGCTCAGCTGCCTCAGCAGTTAAAGAAGCTATTATTATATATTAAATAATGTTATGATAAAATATATAAAGAAGAGATAAGTTTCATTTACGTTTAAATTATGTATCGTATTAAGTATTCCTAATGTTTGAAAAAGAGATGAAAAAACAGTAGGTAGGCATTGAGACATTAATTTTAATACATGTGCATATATAATATATACGGGCATAAAAGGATGAGCCTGTAAGAAACATTTACAAAACACGAATAGAGTATTTTCCTCGCAAACAAGGAAGTAAAGAACCAAGTGATACCAAACAAAAAGTACAAACTTTGAAACGAAAGAAAAATGAAAAAGAGAAAATGAAAGTATAAAAATCAATCAAATTAGCACAAATATTGATTAATCTTTTTACGGATTATCAAACATTTTACGGTTATTCAGAGCCGAAACTTATTTTTGGGATGTAAGAATGTTTTGGAGATAATAATTATAATAATAAACTTCTGATGCAAATCTTAATAATTAAACAATAGCTGGGAGGAGAAAAGATCGATTCATACCTTTCTAAAGGATAGTTTCTGTAAGTAAAAATAACGAACCAGGAATTTGAACTCGGCTCTCTGATTTCTCGTTCTGACTCATTATCTATTACACCACACGCACATCTAAGCTTACAGCGCCCACTATTCTCGTGTTGTCACTTATCTAGTTGTCCTGGCTAGGTTCAACGTTGCTTAACTTCGGTGATCGTATGAGAATCGGTGTTTCCACGTCATATGAGCGTAGTCGGAAGCAAAAAGACGGAATTTATGAAAGGAAGATAGAAAAGAAAACGTGACCCTCCCGAGCTAAAAAAAAAAAATAAAGACAGAAAGAAAGACATTATTAAGGAGTAGGAGGGGGAGAATAGAGATTTAAAAAGAAAAAATGAGTGACAGCAAAGAAATTAATTAATCAAAGAAGATTAAAAAGAAAAAAAAAGGAGAGAAATAGGAAAAGAAAATAGTAGAAAAGTAGAATTAATAACAAAGAAAGAAAGAAAGAAAACAGAAAAAAAGACATTTTAGGGGAAAAGTAAATAGGGAAAAAATTATTAGTCAAAGAAAACGAAAAAAATAATGCGAAAATGTAAATGAAGGAAAAACAGGCATAGAAACGGAAGAACAAAAAGAAAGACAGAATGAAAAAAAAGCAGACAACGTGATAAAGAAGATCAACCTGTTCGCCGCAAAAAAATGCTTTAAATAGAGAATGAAAGAAACACCCAGCACATTTAAAAGAAATGAAATAATTCATATTCACTCGTTCATAATTTTCTATTATAGCCTTTTCTCCACATTCAATCAATTCATTTACTGAAGCACCTATTTTCTATCGAAGATCCTATATAGCATTTTTGCATAACATTTCTAAAGAACTGTCAAGATTCCTATTTTCACATGCATGTTCTCTAAATACAAAATATAAATACACGCCTACCATACAATCCTTTATTGATATCACTCTTTGTTGAGAGAATAATAATTTAGTTAAAATCCACAATGTCATATGCAACGGAACGAGGCGTATAACACGTACAGCTGTTCATGAATAGTTTAGTCATATGGTCTATTAATTGAGTGCTCTCATATTGTTACCTAATTGTAAATATATCTACGATACTGGTGTCCACCATCGACATCCATGGCAGCTCTACGCAGGAGATAAGATGAAGGCTGGAAATAGTGAGAATGGTTCGACAAAAATGGGAAACACCTGGAATAGTTGGAATATCAATATCAGCCTAAATTTGAATGACTACATGCCACTGTTTCGCCTTCATCGGCTACAGATGCAATTTATGGGCATGGTCTAAGAGGGAAAAACGCCAGATTTATACTTTTGAGATATAGGCATATTACAGACTTTTTAGAATGCCATAGACAGCGTGATTCATTAGTAAATGGGTGCTAGATACCCTCAAAATAGGGTACGTCTTGGCAGAGCATATAGCACTAAAAAGCTCTTTTACTTTGGGCATATTATGGGACTTATGTGGCTTCGATAAAGACATTCAGCCGAGCCCCGTGGAGAGCAGGTGTGGCCAGAGACGATGACTAATTTCTTTGTTTGAGTGTGGTCTGAAATGACGGTGGGTAAGGCTTTAAGGGTACCATTAGACAGAAAGAAGTGGTGATCTGTTGTAACCTAAGGAGGGTTACTGAATAGAATAATCACACAAAGGTTGGTAATGTACGATAATACTTAGTACAAGAACAACACATACAAGATTCACCAGCGGAGCGTAGAAGTAGTAGTCAACTGCTTGAAGCGAGTCAAGTGAATTTCACAATTAATCTTTAAGTGCAGCATATCTACCAACCGCCGCACGCGGTCAGATATGGAACAAGGTCAAATTTCATGTGGGGTATCCGAGCCCATATGCTCGGCCAAAAATTCCCGTAGACCCCGTATAAAATGGGGTCGGGTAGCTGCTTCCGAGACGAAACAATTCCCTTCGACATAGCCTCTAGGGATCTTCACTGCCCAGAGGCAGAGGGTTTGACCCGCACAGCTGGAGACAAATCTCCAACTGCAGAATATTTGCCAACCGCACCACGCGATCAGATATGGAACAAGGCCGAATTTAATGTGGAGTTTCCGAGCCCGTAGTCTCGGGCAAAAATTCCCGTCCAGCGTAGCTGTCTACCATCCCAGACGAGACTCTGCCGTTCGGCATAGCGTCTGTTTGTGTTCCTGTCTGCCCGAAGGCAGAGAGTTCGACTAGCACAGCTGGAGACGAATCTCGAACTGCAGACCAACATAGCGTATTTACTACAGTATTTATGCGAATGAGCACATACCCATTATCGTCCATAGGTATGTTACAACATGATCAGAGATGCGCAAAATGCACCAACTGAACAAATGATGATGATGATACGATACTGACTTAGGCTTGTGCCGGAAAATCTTAATAATTAGAGGTAAATACCCAAAGGGACTTTTTTCTGTAGTCATTTGCCCGGAAACTGGCATGGCGGATTTATTCGTCTTCTACAGTGAGACTATACTAATGGAGCTGATATCCTACCTGAATTTATTAACGGTAGACAGAATCATAATAATATAAGATACGTAGATAACACTCTGTTAATGGTAGACACCGAAGGAAAATGATGGAACCCCAGAAACTAGGTAGTAAATGAAAGCAAAAAGGAATCACTAAGTATCATTAGTGGGAGGAAAGAATGTAGAATTTTTAGCAAGAGAAACCATGATGAAAATTACGGATGAGAGATGTCAAAATCAATGAAGTACAATAGTACAAATATCTGGGAATTGATTTAAATTCTTCTTTTATATGCCGTGTCTCTTTAGGGCGTAGCCGGTCATGATCCTCCACATCCTCATGTCTCTTGTAGCTCTTAATAAGTTTTGTATTTTTGTCATTTCTCCTAGACTCTGTTCTATCATCCACATGTTCAAGCCCGTTAAGTATGTCACGCTTTGCTTTTCCGAGGTTCTCTTAGTCTCTATCCGTCCTCTGAGTTTCAGATTTTCTAAGCCCTCCTTCCTCAATACATGTCCCAGAAATCTCAACTGCGTCTTCCTGATATTAAGTATAAGTTTTCTCTTTTTTACTTTCTCTCAAAAACCTCGTCGTTGCTCACATGTTCAGCCCCTTAGCATCCTTCTGTAGAACAACATTTCTTTTGCTTCGTGTCTCTTATTAATCTTTGAGATTGTCCAGTATTCACTGCCTATAGGAGGACATATATCACGTAACAGTTTAGTATCTTTTTTTTTTTTCGTTTCCAACGAAATTATTGTCATTTGATACTCTCCTTAGATTTTGAAATACGTCTTTGGCCGTCCCAATACGTCTTCGGATTTCAGTATCGCACTTTTCCTTCTCTGTTGGAACCCTTCCCACATATTTAAATTTCTGTACCTGCTTGATTTTAGTATTCCCGACCTGTAATTCGCCTTTTGGGATCGCCCTTTTGCTGATAACCACATTTCCTAAAATCTAAACAAAGACATAAAAAGCAGGACAATTTCGTTAAATAAAAAGGTTGAACTTTAAATTTCTTCACAGGTGAAGAGGAGAGGTGAGGCAATAGAATTGTTGTTCTACAGAGATATGCTCAGAATACTATGGACGGAAGGTATAAGTAAGGGATAAGTTTTAAGGAAAATGAAAAAAAAGGATAAGGAAGACACAGCAGAAATTCTAAGACGCATCACGCGGAAGAAGAAACTGAAAAATGTTACATTGATAGGTTATCTTCTTTTACACCAGTATAAAGATGAACTTCCATAACCCACGATGACCAGAATTTGACAGCTGATCTCTATTCTGAACTAGCACTAAAAGCTCAGTGAGGAGAAAAACTGTCTAATCACATTCAGTGCCTCAAAACCCAACCTAGTGACCCTCCCAGCATCGCCGATTGGGCACAGACAATTTCTCCAGTCGTGATGAACGCATGTTCACTGAGGCAGCCCCCGTAACATGAAAGTTAGTTGGAAGATAAACACAACATAGACCTCAAGTGGAATTCGTACATACCAACCATCGCTAATGAATCTGGAAAAAAAATGGTCGGTTCCCGGTATCGCACTAGACTTATTAATCCTCTAATTCTACAAGTGACAGATCAGGCCTAAAATGGAGTACAGCTACCAGATATGGCTGGAAGATGCGAAGTATTCCCTTTCCATTCTCGATAAAGCTCAGAAGCATCTCCGCGTCTTTGTAGGTGAATTAGATTCCACTCTGTAACCCCTTTCTCACAGACGAGAGTATACAGATGTAGTGCAGACCTTCGTCCCAATAGTCCTAGATTTCACGGCTAAGATCCGTCATGCCACAAACCTTGTAGCCCTCCATCATATTTCCTTCGTATTCCTCTGATGTATTTCGCATTCAAACAATTTCTTCCCACGAAACATTGTCGTTTAGAATCGACACCCAACAGTTTATTTTCCCGATTACTATAATCTTAAAATGTTCAAGTCTAGTGTTACTCTTTCATCTGCACATATTCGTATACGCTGTGCCTCTTAAACCTTAATCCTCTATCTCGAGTGGCGCTCGGGCCTTTTACATAGTGAACATCACTATAAATTCAGGACGTTGACGAGCACGACTCTCCACTATTTCCCGTCCTTTGTAGCTCTTAATAACGTTTGTCTTTTTTCAATCTGCCCCAAAACGTGCTCCGCCAAAACCTTCACTCAATCTCTCCGGATAGATTATTTTTAGCTTTCCTCTGTTTCCCCTACTTTCTATCTGTCTTGTGAGTATCAAATTTTACAAGACATATCTCCTAATTATGTGCTCCAAAAATTTCAATTATCTCTTCCTGATGTTAAATATAAATGTCCTTTTAGTTGCAATTGTCTCTAGAAGTCCGTCTTTACTCGGGCCATGTTATTTTCCGCACCTTTCTGTAGAACCCCATTTAAGGCAAAAGAGACAAGGGAAGACATTGTGTCTCATGTCTGCCAATTTTTTGTGAATGAATGGCGGCAGGTGGCGTGACTGGGAGAGCAAAAAAAACAAAAAAAAAAAAACAAACATTACTAAGCGAACCCAACGAAAAATAATTTGGGGAGCCTTAATCATCCATTTCCTGAAATGGCACAAATAATAGTAGTAATAATAATAAATAATAAGAAGAAGAATTAGAATAAAAATACTAATAAGAAGAATTAAAGTAATAATACAAAGAAGAAAAATTTGAATACCAATAAGAAGAATAAGAAGAATTAGAATAAAAATAATAATAAGAAGAATTAGAATAATAAGAAGAAGATTTAATAATAATAATAATAATAATAAGAAGAAGAAGAAGAAGAAAAAAATAATGAAAAGAAGAATTATGATAATATTAATAATAAGAAGAAGAATTAGAATCATAATAATAAGAAGAATTAGAATCATAATAATAATAAAAATTAGAATCATAATAATAATAAGAATTAGAATCATAATAATAATAAGATTTAGAATCATAATAATAAGAAGAATTAGAATCATAATAATAATAAGATTTAGAATAATAATAAGAAGAAGAATAATGAAAAGAAGAATTATGATAATATTAATAATAAGAAGAAGAATTAGAATCATAATAAGAAGAAGAATTAGAATAATAATAATAATAATAAGAAGAATAATGAAAAGAAGAATTATGATAATATTAATAAGAAGAAGAATTACAATAATAATAATAAATATTAGAATAATAAGAAGAAGAATAAGAAAAATTAGAATAATAAGAAGAAGAACTAGAATAATAATAATAAGATTTAGAATAATAATAATAAGAAGAAAAACAAGAAGAAGAAGGAGAATGATGATGGTGATAATCAGTTTACTTTTAGTACCTTTGTTAAAGCAGACAGTTTGGTATGAAGTAAGTGTTCCACAATTAAGCCGAGAACCTATAGCACGCAAAACATTTTTTTTTATTTCATAAAAAAATACTCGCAAGTAAACTGTTTTGTTATAGTATAAAGTTGTTTGGCAGTTCCCACATGAAAAGTTAAAATCCAACTTTGGTCAGTTCATTTTCCTAGAAACTTAATAACATAAAAATGTACTGATTTTTTATCTACTCTGCACGTTTTTATCTACTCTGCACGTCTGCTTCGAACAAGTGGAGAAAAATGTTCATTTTCAATGCAGAAGGAGAAATATAAAGAAAAGGAAAAATAAATAAAGTCTACGCGTTTTGAGAGTGACTGAGAAAAATGTTTTAAAGATATCATAAAATTCTTCCATACGTTTACAGAAAAAAAAAAAGCAAGAAAGCTTTGATTCATACGTATTCATTCAGGTGTATACATTTACCTATTTACTTTCAGATATGATTTTATTGATTAGCACATTTCAAGATCGATTTTTATGATACAGATAGGGTTGGGTACAACCGACCATAAAATGGAAAATACATACACATACTCATTATCTATCTATCAAAAATTTAAATGCAATGACAATCGTTATCTATTGTCTTATTTATTCCTCATCTATTGTTCTTACTCCTAAATAATGTTTGACATTTTCTTATTCTTTCGCACTCAGTCACACCTTGTATATTAGCGGTCTCGCTTAATTTGAAATGATCAAAATATCTATCTACTTATTTATCTATCTATCTAATGCATATATTTGAGTGTACGAATGTGTATATAAACACATATGTGAAAAATTTCAGATTTAACTGAAACATATCTGTAAAATGATAATATGAATAAATCAAAAGTATTGAACAATATTACTCTGTATATTAGACATTAAATAACTTCACTTTGATTCTTCCGTAATTTGCCTAGATCTTTTAATGAACCAGGTCCATATAAATTTACAAAAGATTGAAAAAAAATACCACTTTTACTTTGGTTTATAAATATTTATAGCAAATTAAAATACATTTGCTTTCATAAAGTTTATCAGAGGACGAAAACGCATCGGCTAATATAAGTTTCCCTGTTTCCATTTATTCATAAATATAACACACACACA
>CAHIKZ030005267.1:1292500-1295000 GCA_903632075.3 Acanthosepion pharaonis | reverse complement strand
TCCCTATGCTATCGGCGCACGGCAGAGAAAGGGAAGCTTTTAATGTATTATATACGTGAAGTATATAAACGCCAAATGTATGTGTGTAAGAAAGAAAGAAAGAAAGAAAGATGTCTACTCAGGCTCTGTTTTGTTCATTCATATTTGTGTATTCTTGCTTTTATTCTATTTTTATTTTGTTGGTGTTTTTTCATTTTGTTCTGTATATATTAATAGTTCTCTCTACTCTTTCTGAAAGTTTCTGTTTGTGTGTGTGTGTGTGTGTATATATATATATATATATATATATATATATATATATATATATATATATATATATTTTTTTTTGTGTGCGTGGATTTTCTTTTTTTTTTCCCCTGTGAACGATATTATTTTCACGTATTTTTTTTCTTTTCTGTTTCCACCAGCCATTTTTATTCATTCTTTCTTTGGGATTTTTTTCTCTCCATTTCTTTTATTTTCTACGCTTTTATCATTACCGATTCTTTCCCCGTTTAGTTTCATCAATTTATTATTTCGTGCATGGGTCTTTAGAGATATTTACCAATCTTAGGTTACAAGACTGCGACTGTGAAGCAACTATTAAGAAAAGAAATCATTAGAATATTAAGGCTCTGCGAAACTTCAATGAGCGATGTGCCTACAGGAGGAGGACAATCATGTCTCTCCCCAACGAGTTTGTGCCCCCCCCACGTACTTTGTCAACACTACCGCATCCCGTACTGCAACCCATTCACACAAACTAGTCAGGCACGTAGCTCACTGCCTTCCCCTATCTCTCTTGAAACCATATGATCTGTGGGGTTAAAGTTTACAAGTCCTCTTTCCTCACGTATTTCAGCTGGCTGGTTCTGATTCCGAGTATATGCATTGTTTTGGTTACTGTTTTCTTTACGACTTCCTCGTTGATTGATCCATCGATGGTCGTCCTGCGTATGACGATAAACTACATCCGCGTCCTGGGTAAGACGATAAACTACGTCCAGCAGCAAAGCCTCTGATCAGCAGGTTTTGAGAAGTGTGGAACCACCTCTTAATTGCTGATGTTCCCAGGTCAACCTTGATCCGGGGAGCCCCAGCTATGGACAAATAGTTAACCCCCAAACTGGGGTAAAAACGCAATGAATGTGTAAAAATAGGTTTTAATACCAGAACTTATTACCAGCAATAAATTTTTGAAGAAAAAGAAATATTACCAGAAATACATTTTTGAAAAAATATTACCAAAAATGTTTTTAAAAAATAAATATTACTAAGAATAGATTTTTGAATGAAAATATTACCAGCAATACATTTTTGAAGGAAAATTTTACCAGAAATAGATTTTTGACAAAACAAAATATTACCAGCAATAAAAATGTTGTCGGCATTAAATAGCCCTTTGATGTTGATATGCCGTAAAACAAACCAAACCGAATGATCCATCTATGGAATTCTCAGTATCATTTTGTAGAACCTCATTACTGTTGATTTCCCTAGTCTCTTCATCTGTGGGGAGATTTTTCAGCATTCAGATTCGTACAAGAGCATTGATATCACAGAGGAATTCACCAGTCCTTTCTTTGTTTCTGACGATTTGCTGTTTCTTTGTATTTTGTTTATAATTTGGAATGCATCTTTTGCTAACCCAATATGTTTCGATGTCGCATATTCTATCCTCTGTGAAACTAGATTATTTTACTCTGGTTTATTTGTATTTATTTAACTGAGTTGGAACCAGGAGAAAAAAAAAATCAAATGGAAACAACCAATAACCGACTAATCGATTTTTCTTGAATGTATGGTTTATTGATTTTTATTAACTATCAAACCATATTGAAACATTAGATATCAAATTTTACATGAAGCACATTCTGTGTAACGAACTCACTATACAGGATTAATAGGTAACCACACTAAGTTCCTTGATCGTTACCAAAAATCGAGGTATCATTTGCTTAAATGAAAGGCACGACAATGACAAAATTAACTTGGGAAAAAGCTATTTAGAGCAAAAAACGAATGGGAAATCTGAAAGACTCATGATCGACTATTTCTTGAAAAGACTTGGTCGATAAAAGAAGAAAACATTCGTGACATGCAGTTTGGTTTGTTGGTCGATTCATTCTCTACGGCTTATCAACACTTTGCAGGTTATTTAAAGCCAGTGACTATTTTTAGATTGGAAGAATTTGGGTGGAGGAAATAATGATTTAGTGATACAAGTATTGCTAATTAACATAGCTGTGTGGGAGAAGATGTGGATTCATATCTTTCCCAAAATTAATTGCGTGTGAGTGAATATAAAATGCCAGACTAAATTAATTATTCAGACATTATTAATTACACTACGCGCATATCCAAGTTTACCACACCTAGTATTCACCTGCAGTCACCTATCTAGTTACTTACCTGGTTTGACGTTGCTTAACTTCGGTGTTCGTAAGAGAACCGTTGTTTCAATGCTATATGGCCGTAAGGCGGGCATTTAACTTGGATCTCAATATATTCATCATAATCT
>CAHIKZ030005267.1:1240000-1287500 GCA_903632075.3 Acanthosepion pharaonis | reverse complement strand
TTTTACAATTTAATTTTTCTTTCTTTCTTTTCTTTTTTCTCCATTATTTAAGTCTTTCGCATAGACACATTCTTTCCTAAAATGTTCTCGCTCTCTTTTCTCTTTCTTTACTTTTTCCCATTCATTTTCTTTCTTGTTTTCTGGTCGCCATTCCCTTCTAGTTTCATTTATTTCAATATTTATCTTACTTTATTTTAGTCTTTCGATTTTGCAGATTCAAAAAATAAGGTTTCTCTTATTTATCTAACCTAAATGTATAAATCCGCATTTTCTAGTCATTCTTCTATCAACCCGTTCTCGACACACTTCCTCAATTATTATTTTCCACTGTACGACAATTCTTAAACATAGCGTTCAACATTCGTCCTTATCACGAAAGACACCTTCTAAAACCGTGTCTTTATAATTTCACCGTCGAGTTTGAAAGCAACTGTGATCTTTGAGTTTGTATATGCAGTCTACAGACACTATGGAGTTTGACATCGTATTTGCAACTCTTTATTGGCCAAATTCTATGGATCTAACCAGTTTTCATCGCATCTCGAATCCTTCGTTCTACTAAGTTTATTTTCATAGAATTTCTACATTTACCCTTCTTATAATTCATTGAAACCTTTACAAGTGAACGAAAAATATATATTAGAAATCTCGAAATTATGTTCCTGATATCGACTATAACCATTGTTTTCATCGACCTACTTATCTATTTATCTATCTATAACAATTTTTTTCATATATGTCAAATCTGACCATTTTTTTCTTTCTTTCTTTCTATCTATCTATCTATTTATGTGTGTGAGTATTTTTATGCCTGATTTTGTGTGTATTATAAAAAAATGTATTTTAATTATATTCTAAGTTATCAATTATACGTGAAATCATTTATGTAAACATCGATATAGAAGATGTATATATTTTCAGTTATAAAGAAAAATTACGAAATGATATTCGCCTTTTAGCACACATGCACACGCACTCATAGACAGAAGTATATGATCTTACTTGAACACACATCCGAATATATATATATATATATATATATATATATATATATATATATATATGCGTTTGTGTATACAAACGCATCCATATATATGACAGAGATATACATTTCCAAGTATATTAAAAATATGTTTATCTATCAGCTATCAATTTTCTATGAAATGTGATATCATATATATAATTTTATATATGCATGTAAATTATCAACTTTACACACACACACATATATATATATATATATATATATATATATATATATATATATATATAATCCTTTTACAAATAAATTTAATAACTTGAAATATGAGGTGTATGACTGTGTATAAAAATGCACATATATGAATAAATGTACACACATACGTATATATATATATAATGAAGAAAACACATGAACTTATATACATTTAAAGTAAACGTGACTTAACTAAATATATGTGAGTGTGACTGTAAAAACGTATATATATTTGTGGGTGTAAAAACCTATATATATATACATGCGTATATATGTAATCACTTATAATTTCTTCAAATATACTGATATGTCTGTCTGTTCATTAAAATGCACACACACACACACACACATATATATATATATATATATATATATATATATATATATATATATATATATATATTTTTTTTGAATATTTACTCTTTTATGGTTAAATCTCCCGAGAAATTGTTTTCTGATTGAATTATCCTTATGGGTTATCAAAAGAAATATTTTTCTCCCTTTAATTAATTTTTTCCTTTGGAATTTACTTTTTCATTTTCCATTTGAGGTCAGTATTTTTTTAATCAGTTTCTTCACATTTTCACATCATCTTTTTAAAGGAAGCCATACCCCATCATTTTATAATAGTTCATGCCCCACCACAGCTCCCTTCTCTTTAACGTCTTTTTACTAGCATTACTTTAAGCGAAAGATGATAAAATGTTTATTCTCCATACTGGTACACACTTTTGAAGTAATACTTGTCTTTCACCAGGACAGGTTGCTACCCAAGTCTACCTACCTTAGTGTTGTGGATTCCGAGATAAAATTCGGTCTCTAATGAATGACAAACGCAAGAATTAAATATAAGAAATACAATGTATTTACACAATAATACAAAGAGTAATACTGTTAGTAAATCCAGGAACGCGGTTAGTAGCAATAACATATAGATATATACAGTCTCGAAGTAGGACTTCCTTAGAGTCCACGTGTTTGTAACTGACTTCTACAAGCGGTTACCTCACACTATTACTCTACCTCCAACTCAATCACTATCTCTGTCTTCTACTATCTCTACTCACTCTCTGACTGACTGTCTAACACTGGGTATTTAACGGCAGCAGTCTAAGTAACACTTTGGTCGAGTCCACTTATATGAAAAAGAGGAGGACCCCATAACACTTAGTTTACTAAACTATTTAATATATAAAAACTGAGTTCATTACAATAGAGTAAACCGTAATTTAAACTCGGTGCACAGAAACCATTTTCCATATAAAAGATTCTTATGTTATCGGCCATCATAAATTTTAATTTTTGTTCATAACAAGTAATCTTTCATTTATTTTTTCTCCTAATATGATTGCTCTGCTAGTAAGGGATGTAGAATGCAAATATTAATATGCGGCTATTTTATCTTCCGTCTATTAAGGAAAATTTAAAAGACAGAGGATTAAAGTAACAGTCAAGATGGACAGCCCAAGATACGAACCAGAAATTAGAGTCGTAAAAATTAAACAAGTACCGACGGTTGGAAAATGTTAGAATCGAGGACGGAAAATGTGACACGGAAATCCGAAGAATTGTATCACAATAACGGAAAGGAAATCACTTGAGGATTACCAACAGCAGCAGCAACTGAAATGGATAGCATATGTTGCACGAAGAGAAAATAATGACGTTATGTTGAAATTCCGCATTACTTCAAACAAAAGGTTAGGAAGGAAACTCCCATCAATAATAGAATGTGCGATAACAGATTCTGGACTTGAATAATCTTTTTTCCTTAAAAAAAAACATTTTAGGTGGAAGATGTTATAAATTTCAGGGGAAAGCAATACTGGTTTCTCGGCCAATCAATGGAAAATGTTTCCTTGTAGGGAAACGGCTAATATCACTATTACTATTAATATTGGAATTGCAATTTCTATTAACATTGGAATAGCGAAAGTTGCCTCACAGAAACTAAGCAAATATTTTGAAATACGGAAAATGTTTTCGAAAACAAACATAAACGTTCCCAACCCTTATTTAATAACAATAAATATAATTAACAGTGAGTACTGGACAATATCGTCAAAGATGGAGAAAGTATTTGAGTCTATAGAAATGTGGTTCTACAGAAAAAAAACGCTGAGAATAATATAAACGGAGCATGAGAGCAAGGAGAATGTTTTAAGCAAAATGGTAACAAAATGGACACGTTTTCATAGGATCTGAAAGATACAGTTGATATTTCTAAGTCACATATGAAGGAAAGGCGACTTCGATAATTTAACACTGCCAGGACATATAGAAGGCAAGAGAAACAAAGAAAGTACTACACTGCGTGTAACACACCTTATTATCCTGGGCAGCATGACCAGAGAAGGCATTTAACGAGGCAAAATTTCCTAGTGCTATAATGAATGGGACGCTTTAAAGAGATGCTGAAGGGACAAGTTGTATGAAAGAAAATGAAATAATTCATTGTCGCTATTTATAAATGAGTTACAAAATGTATAAATATGCTTTGAATGGATCGATACGATTCATTCGATGTTTGTGTTCGAGTAAACAAGTATCACGCGTTTGAGTTCGATGTTGCGTCTGAATTGAAGCAGCTTTTTTTTAAAACATAAAAGTGATTGCGAAGAAACGCTAACAGGGATTTCTGTTTCTGAATCGCTTAAAAAAGAATTGAGTATTTGTTATTAAATTCTTTTATAGCATTTGGTAGTATACCAGAGCATTCTCAGCTCATCTGAAAAGACAGCTTAGAAAATAGATATACTTCTTTATGTCTACAATTTCTAAATTAACCAGAGTGTTGCTGTGTTAGGGGTTTCTTTTGCAAAACATCTTCTGTTAGCATATAAATGTCTATGCCCAACAATTACGCTGTCTCAAACAATCTGATATTAAAGACAGAAGACAGATCTATGGGGTCAGAAAAAGTCGTTCGGATTCCTTACCTTGAGAGAGAAACGTTATATTTTTTGTCCGAAATCCTTTAGCATATTTGGGAATTATATTTTATTGGCGAGTGAATGATATTTTATTGCTAAAATATAGAATATCCAAAAAAAAATGGTGGAATGTGATATTTGGAAAAAATATTCAGCGAAGTTGATCGCAGCCATTTATTACAGATGTAATGTGTGAAGTTCAACTCGTTCAGAAATGACTAAACTGTCACCTGTATACGACCGGTTTCTCAAATCAATGACTAAAATGATTTCAAGTAAATGAATCAGGTATATTTTTAAAGGAAATCTATCTTTCATCCTATCTCATAGGCTGGCGTTACAGAATATGAAACAACTTCACCTAATGGTACGAACGACATCACTTGAAGAATTCTAAGAGCAGCAACAAAAGCAAAATGGATAGCCATTTTAGGTCGAAGAGAAAATAATGACAAAATTAAAATGATGTATTTCTATACAGAGAAACCTCGGATGTCGAAAGTATCACATGTCGAACAAGTCGCTTTTCGAATATAAAATTCGAGATGAAAATGCCTCGGTTATCGAACAAACTTTCTGCTCTCGAACCGAGTTAACAAGAACAGAATAATTTTTTAATCGACCGCCATGTTGTATATATTCGTATGTTGTGCCGTGCTTTTCTTTTCCAATTTTATTGTAATGTGACTTTTTTTTCTTCTCTATATTGATTCTTATTGGAAAAATAGTTTCGGTTTGTGAACATTTCGAGTTTCGAACGGCCTTCAGGAACGAATTAAATTCTTGAATAGAAGTTCCACTATATTGCCTTAAAGAAAATGTTAGGGAAGAAACCCTCATGGATACTAAATATCCGGGTAATATTTATTGAATTTTAGAAATATATTTTCAGGATTCAGGAGAATGATTTTTAAAAAATATTTTTTATACATTTCAACCGAAAATAATACTAACCTTTCGATTAGGGAATTCTGAATGATCCCTTGTATGGAAAGGTTTTATTGGATTTGACATTATTTTTAGGGATTTATCTGTATAAATCTCTTTAAAATGTTTCATTAAACACACCAGCAAGGATGAAAAACAAAGAAAGAAAAGTGATTCAACGAACGAAAGGAAGAAAGAAAAAGTAAATTAATAAGTGAAAGAAAAAAAATGAACGAAGTAATGTTTTGATGGAATTTAGGAATGAGTGAATAAATAAATGAATGAAACAAAAAAATGAACCAAGAAAAGAAAAAAGAAGTGAATGAAGGAATGAATAAATTAATGAATGCGAGAAAGAAAAATGAGTGAATGAATGGAAAAAGGGAGACATGTAGAAAGAAATAAAGAAAGAATAAGTGAATGACAGAAAGAATGGTGAACGAGTGAAAAAATGCAATAAAGGAAGAAAGAATAAGCGAATGAATGAATGAATGAAAAAAGGACAATGAACAAAATAAAGAATGAGTAAATGAATGAAAGAAAAAAGAAAGAATGAATGAAAGAAAGAATAAACGAATGAGTGAAAAAATGAATGAAAAAGGTAGAAATAATGCATCAAAAATTTAGAAAACATATATATAAGAATTATGTGGTAAATAAAAAAAAAAGAAAAAGACAAAATTGAACAAAGGGGAGACAGACTTTATTTAAAATTCGTTAAGTTCTCTGTAAGCACTTTCAGAAAGAACTTCTCAATAACGAAAGGCCGACAATGTTTTTTTTAAAAAATCGGAATTAGCCCAAGTAAGGCAGTGATGCCACTAAAATACAATGGCTTACGAGGTGTGGATGAATTAGAGACAAAAACATTAATAATCGACTTAAAGAGAAGAGAGTAATCAGGAGGAAAGTAGATAGCGATTGACAATGTATTTAAATTTTTGCAGCCAGAAGGGTGTTCCGCAGAAGAGGTGTGCGAGAAAAGAAGCAGTTAGCATATAATTTAAGGTTACATCTAGCCATATCTACGTAATTTGATGAGATCTCGGCATCAGACTAGTGCTGCGCTTAAATTCAAAAACTCTAGGTGCCATTGCGAAGAGTTCATCCGAACAATTACCATGGAAGTATTTATAGAAAAGACACAGGAAAGCAACCTTAAAAAGGTGGAAAAGTGACTGGAGTTGAGGATTTATCAGGATCAATAATATTGCTGATTCTTTGGGTCTTATCACGGTGCTTAAGGTAAATATTAGGGGCACCGGAACTATATGTGGCAGAATTATTCTAAGCTTGGTCGAACGGTAGACCTAGATATGACAGACAGATTCTGGAAAGAAAAATTGTCTCTGCCGACATAATGAACTGACTTTCTTAGCAGCTAGATTCAATGTAGTCTTTTCACTTTATATCAGCAAAGAACGTGAGCCCTAGAAGGCGCAACGAGTTACTTTCCTGGAGTAGGGAAGGTTTTCATAGACTTCAGAAGCACCAAGCAGTCACTGCAAATATACAATGCATGCATTATTTCTAGCAACCACTGTGAACATTGTCTAATATAAATCAACCGTTTTTGATCGGATATATCATGACATCTGTTCTGAATATTCTACATCTCTATATATAGATAGAACATAAATCTTCTTTATATGTTAGCAGAAAAGTTCGAGACTGAAATCCAAAAACGCATTGAGATAGGTAAAGATGCCTGCTAAAAAATAAGCATTGCATTAAGAAACAGAATAATCTTGTTAGAAGTAAAGAAATGTGTACTGCCCTGCTATGTCATATCAGGCCTTCTGTGAATGCTGCGTAATCTCTTCACGCATGCAGAAGAGCCTTGAAGCAATAGAAATATATGCCCTCAAAAGGATGATAAGAATACCATAGACTGTACATGTCAGCAAAGACGAAGTTTTACAGGAAAATTGAAAGAAAAATGACACTTATGATTAAAATCAAGAAGAAACAGTTGCGATTTCGAAAGGGGATAAGTAGGAAATGGAGCTTGGAAAATTTGATTGTTACAAGACAAATTGATGGTAAGAAGGAGAGGAAAAGAATGCGTAGACTACCTAGCAAGATTTAGTAAATAGATGGGATAGAACAAGGCTTACATTGCCTATTGTACCTTTCAACTTGTTGTATATAGCAGGTGAAATGAAGTCTGGCCAAAATGTCTATTCATTAGAAGCATATGCGTGCCAGTGAAGGGCTCTATGCAGAAGTATTTGGACCGTTGTTATTCTTCGACGTTTTCTTAACGTTTCCGGAGAACAAACCCAGAGCAAATTGAAGTGGTTACTAAATTCCGAGGTTTTCACAGCAGACGCGCTGAACACAATTCGTCTGATGCTTGACCAAGGAGGCTCCAAACTATATTTCATTGTATAGTTTTTGTTTTAATTCAAAGCGATCACTCAATCCACTTTGGTTAATTCATTTATTTGAATCTCGCGAGAAAAATAAAACGTCATCCTTTGGTCATGTACGAAAGATAATGAAATATCCTTTATTAAATATCAGAGAAATAATATCGTTCTAACTATGACCACAAAGCATGTCGATGTTTAATTTCATTGACAAATAACAATATCTATCTATGTTGTTGACATATATATATATATATATATATATATATATATATATATATATATATATACACGCACACATAAATATACACACATATATAGCAGTCTGTATATCTACTTATCTCAATCTTTTTATGTCAATTTTATATCTACTTTTCATTTCTATCTGATTCTTTATATCTATGTTATTTTCATTTCTATCTGTTAGTACTTAGTCTATTTATGATATTATCATTTCTATCTATTTCCGTCTCTATCTCTCTCTCTCTCTCTCTCTCTATATATATATATATATATATATATATATATATATATATATATATATATATATATATATATTTTCCTTTCTTTTCATTTTTATTTAATTCTTTTAGATCTGTCTATCTAGCTAGCTAATTATCAATCTGTCCATGTTCATTTCCTTTGTATTTCAATCTTTATATCTATCCACCTACTTTAGTAATTATATCTATTTCAGTATTTTTGTCTAATTCAGTTTTTATATTTATCTATCTACACACAAGCACGCAAACACATGCACACACGTAAACACAAACAAATAACAATATCTATCTACACATACACACACACATATATATATATGTGTGTGTGTGTGTGTGAACATTGATAGTATTGACAGCATATTTTTCTCCAAGTTATTCTAATCTGTGGATTATGAGTAGGCAAGTACATACCTGTTTTTGAACGAAACTTCTGTTCAAATTTGATTTGAAAATTTGGTACAAAATTTTTTACATTACAAACTCTTTATGTTGTTTAGTGACTATGAGCAATTACTATTTTTCTTTCAAATTATAGGAAGATTATTTCTAATAATCTTGGCAAATTGCCTCTCTATTTGTCGCGGGCATAGAACACATTGGAAATGTTGTACATTATGAATTTCTTAAATATGTTAAAGTAAGTGCAAAAGCAATATCCACTCAGCGAGCTTATGCCGTTGAGGGATTAAATGAAAACATATTTTGCCAGGTGATTTTTTCCCGTTTTAAAAACTGACAATTTTTACTCTGATCAGAAAATTAGATGATTCTATTACGGAAAATCCAGCCACTACGACAAGGAAAGTCAGTGATAAAATTAATGTTATTCATACGACATTCCTACATGAATTGTACAGGATTGGAAAGATTTTATTGGTTAGAAAATGGGTTCGGAACGAACCGCTTCCATTTTTTACACGACAATTTTAAATGCCCTTTTTGGACAGGTTTGTTACAGGTGAGGAGAAACGTATCATTACCATAATTCTAAGAGCCGTCATCCTCGGCCCAGTCGTGAAAACAGACACGCTCAACAAAACATAGAACTTCACCCAAAGAAGATCATGTTGACTGTATTGTTGGATATTCAGGAATCATCCATTATGAACTGTTACACAATCAACGCTGGTCTCTACTGCCAACATCTTCGTTTGAAGGGAACTTTGGACAGTAAATCTTTAATTACAGAACGGGAGTAATATTCCATTACGACTAAACTCAGTTGGGAAAAATTGCTTCATCCTAAATATTCTTCCGATATTACTACTACTGAATATCACTTGTTTAGAATTTTCCAGGGTCATTTGGATTTCCTTAGGTTGACAAGACAAGAGGATGAACATGAGTTGGTCCCATATTTTACATCAAAACCTAAAAGATTTTACAAACGTGGAATCTCTAAACATTTTTGACAGATGTGCTGTGGTTCTCGGAATAATGAAGGTTATGTTGAGGATTAAATATTTCTGTAAGCATTAGTATCTTCATTTTTAATATACATGATAATATCGTACAGATTTCGTTCCAATCTGATATTTGAACATCAAAAGCGCTAAACTATAAAACGTATATTCAATACTCTCTAAAAGTTCCAAACAGTCTTCTAGGGAATATGTTGTAATCGACGTGGAACAAGTCCAGTGAATAGGGATAGTGAAGCAAAACTTCGTTGCCAAAATGTATTAGTTTATTTCTTGTGTTTGTTCTTTCATTTTCGTCCAGAATGCTAGGCACCATTATGTTCACCAAAGCTTGTGAAAAGGTTTGCAATGCATCAGTTCCAAATTCCACCAGTAGATGCCCGCATATATTTATCGTCAATTTATGACGTGAGTCTAGGAAAAGGCTCATTTTGGATATCTGGATCTATAGAAAAGTCTTTTATAATATTACTTACGCACTAATCGTTCCGACTATAACGCATGCATCCATCTTATTACTTTCACCTGGCTAGCATCGACGACCGAATATAATCTCAAGGATGATTATGAGAAAATCGTGTATATTCAGTTTTTGCATCGATAGTCTACAAAAGAAAAGAAGAATCGTAAACATCTAAAAAAAAAAAACAGCTCAAAAGTGGAGACTAAGGGCTTGAAATGGGATATAGATTTTCGCATAAACAGAAGGGAACGATGTAAAAGATGACTCTTTATTTTGAATCAAATTCCCGCACACACATACACATACATTTATCAAAAAGGATGTATATTTAGTCTTATATCTTTTTTTGATCGTGTCTGCACATGTAGATCAAAATTGTATATAAACATTTAATTTAGGCAGTTAAGACACAATTTTGAGCCGAGTGAGCAAAAGCCCATCCGAATAAATTCATTGACAATTTAAACTGAGAGAATTTGTCGGTAGAATGTCATACATACGACTAGTTTATATATAATGGTTGCCTTGTACATCTCTCTATCTATCTCTCCCCCCTCTCTCTCTCTCTGTATATATTATATATACTCATACATGAGTGTATGTGTGTGTATATAAGTTTACATTGAAGTCAACACTGAGAGGCGAGAGACTGTTTCATGTTAGACGCAATCATAACCATTGTTACCTATCATTTGTTTTTTATTATTGAGTTCTTTAAGGAAAAGAAGACAAGATAAGGAATTCTCGTGTGCTTTCATTAGGATTTTTTTTTAACTACTAATTCAATGTTCACTTTAATATTTACATACGCTCTATCTCAGATATTGAGCACTTTATCCCATTATTATAGCACACCTTAAATCTATCTATCTATCTATCTATATATATATATATATATATATATATATATATATATAATAAATGCGAATGTCAGTGTGCCGCACTTATTCAACTTTACTTCTATAGGCCGTAGCAAAACATATCATACGATTTAAGAATCAGGCCGACTCCGTGAGCCAATTAAAATTAATCCGCAATCCTGAAATTTTGGATTTCCAAGTTTTCGTTACTCAGAGTGTTTACCGTGTTTTTTACGTAATTTTCTGCGACGAAATTTTTGTACGTAACAGTATTTATAATTTGGAAATAAATCTTGGGGATAATTGGAATTAAATGCGAAATCAAGCGAAAGTCACCCATGAAATAAAAATAATTGTTTGTACGAAAAGTAAGGATTTTTGCAGTTTTGATTTTAATGGTGTGTTGTTATTTTGTTGATGAGGATAGCTGTTTTATTTTTTTTATAATAGATAATTAATTTAATTTTCTTGTTCAGTTCAACTGGTGTTGTATATTTCTTTCTGATATTTCTAAGAGAATCTCGTCTTGCTAATAGATAACATGTATTTAGCAGATGTTAAAATTATTGTTTTTATCTGTATGTTCAACATCGCTGTTTGTAATCCAGAAAGAACTAGTCTAATCTGGTGGTCGGTAAGGTAGTTAGGAAAAATATTGTTACCTATCGTCTGTTTTTCATTATTGAGTTCTTTAAAGAAAAGAGGACGAGATTATGAATTCTCGTGTGCTCTCTTTAGGATTTTTTTGTAACTACTATTTTATATTTAAGTGGGAATTCACTCTTAAACTTAAGGGAACAAGAGGTTCTTCTAGTTTTTTTTTTTTTTTTTTTTTTTTTTTTGTATAATGAAGTAGTGAATGTGTTATTACTTAAATCTACGATGCCTAAGAATCGTTATTGCTTTGACTAAGTTCTTAGGTAAAGTTATGGACAGAGGTTTGATAATATGGTTTTGAAATTATCAGTTTCTTGTTGGTTTTTCGCTAAAATAAAAAATATCTTCTGCATAATCTACATATATTTTGGGTTTAGTAACTTGTTTAAATATCGTGTTTTCTACTTGGGACATGTAATAGTTGAAGAAGCACGGGCCGAGAGGATTTTCCATACAAAAACCATTAGATTGGGTGTATATATTGTCATTATGGTCGTAGAAATGCATTTTAATTGTGTATGTAGGAAATAAATTTTTGCGTATATATAGTTTGATTGATAGAGATTGAATGGAATTATTTTTATACACAGAGTTATGGGTTATGTCGCTGGTTTGATCCACGAGGACGTTTGTAAATAAATTTTACCTGAAGTCTGTTTTTCTTTGTATAATCAATCCTTTAAATTCAAATTTAATTTTTTTTTTATTTTATTTTTTACAGGACATCGAGACGATTGATATGGAGGATTTCAAACATAACTATGTGAATCTGACCGGTTTTCGTATTGTCGACCCAGATAATAGTTTTACGAACAAAATAATGCGGGACATGGAAATTTATGAGATACAGACAGACCTGCAACTTTTAAACAAAAGTGGGTCAATGTCGGTAAGTTCATCTTTGATTTCTCAATTTGTTCATAAATTTTCGTAAACGGAAAATTTTCAAGGATTATATAGCGGTTATGGATATTAAATTTTCCATGAAATCCCTAAAGCAATGCTGGGAATCGTTTGGCTATACGCATTTCTATTTGCGTAAAATGTCTGTGCTGAGAAATATACGAGCAAATGAGAAAGATTGTTACGCCATTTTACGTCAAATATTTTGTCGAAAAATCATAAGGTTTTAGATAGTAATGATAAAGATATGATTAACCATTTCCATACAGAAAACATACTCTATTCATTAAACAAAATTTTTCTTTTATGTTTTTTCAGGAAAATTGCTTGGTTTTTGTTTTTTAATTCCAGCAAATGTTATTAACTTTTCTAGTTTTGATGAAAGTATCCTTCCAAAAATTTTCTTACATTTTGTGCGTAAATTCAACATCTTGTTTATAGCATTATTTTCCTTTTTATTAAACGGACTATATCTTTTAATTTTTGTTGTTGCTCAAGAACTTTAAGCAATATGATTTTTTTTTGTTATTTAATGCATGATTTTTTTTTTGTTATTTAATAAGTATCTTTGGGATTTTGTAGTACAAGTCTATAAGGTAGGATGAAGAATTGTCTTCCTCTAGACCTAGCGGATTCATGTCGGTACATATTTTATCCAAAAGTGTTACAGAATTAATTCTCTTCGAGAACCAATAATAATAATAATAATAATCACAAGTGCAAATCAATCATTATGAAGAACTTTATCCATGTAAAATATTTTGTGATCTTAGTTTTTGTATTTTTTTTTTTACAAAAAGTGATCAGTGGAAAATAATTTGAAGTCATTTTTGATCTTAAGTCTCTGCTTGGAAAAGGAAAGGAAGGAAATGTATATGCAAAAAAATCAAAAGAATAATAATAATAATAATAATAATAATAATAATAATAATAAGGCGCGGTTGGGATTACAACGAGAATCACGTGTTTTAAGAAGCTCTTCCAAACGTAACGTTTTTTTTTTTTTTTCGCATATGAAATTTTGTTATTTTTACTATTTTAACGTAAGCATGAATTTTCCTTCGTATTATTATTATTTATTTTATTTGTTTCTCCTTTAAATGATACTGATAGATTAATCAATTATTTAATTTTTCTTATTCATATATCCCTCAGTTTTCAATATCCCCCCAAAACAAAAAAACATGACAGGTAAAAACAATACAATTTCTACGATATTCTTTCTTGGAAGGATTGCGTATTTTTTCAACAGCGCTATTTTCAACGACTTTGAAAAATAAGGGATTTACAGATGGGCCAATAAATTATTCTTAAATTTCACAGCAAAGATAAACGAATGTAAACTTTTAATTTTTTTTATGACAATTATTTTTGTTACTAGGACTAGTGATGGCGAAAAGAGAAAAAAAAAAAAAATAAATAAATTAAAATTTAATATAAATACTCTCTAGTGTAGTGATGTTTTGTTTCGTTGAGCGGCTGTTTATTCCAAGTTTTTTTTTTTTAACGCATATGAAATTTTGTTATTTTTACTATTTTAGCGTAAGCATGAATTTTTCTTCGTATTATTATTATTTAATTTATTTGGTTCTCCTTTAAATAATACTGATAGATTAATCAATTATTTAATTTTCTCATTCACATATCCCTTAGTTTTCAATATCCACCCGCAAAAAACATTACAGGTAAAAAACAATACAATTTCTACGATGTTCTTTCTTGGAAGGATTGCATTTTTTTTTTTTAAACAACGCTATTTTCAACGACTTTAAAAAATAACGGAATTTACATTTACATATTACATTTTATGAATTTATGAAAAGAAAATGCAATCTTTTCTAAGAGGGAATATCGTGGAATTTACAGATGGGCCAATAAATTATTTTAAATTTCACAAAAGACAAACGAATGTAAACTTTTTTTTTTTTTTTTTTTTAAACAACGCTATTTTCAACGACTTTAAAAATAACGGAATTTACATTTACATATTACATTTTATGAATTTATGAAAAGAAAATGCAATCTTTCTAAGAAGGAATATCGTGGAATTTACAGATGGGCCAATAAATTATTTTTTAAATTTCACAGCAAAGACAAACGAATGTAAACTTTTTTTTTTTTTTTTTTTTTTTAACCAGCGTCATTCTTTTGATTTCCAATCGTGTCTGTCTATTGTTGCTTGGCAAACCCATTTAGGAGAAGGAAAACTCCGAACAACAACCCGCAACTCAAGGTGTTAATCGTGCCGAGGAGTGAATGGCTACTGCGTTATGAGGTCGCGAACGATCCCCTACAGGCTTCGGAACCCTGTCTGTAAAGACCGTTACTCAACGTGCCGGGCAACTTTGGGTGGACTTTTGGACCCGTGCGTCACTCATGGGATTAATATGAAAATTAAAATAGAAACAAAACGTCCAGTATGGCTCTTCCAGTGGATAAACAGGGAGCCCGTCCTTCAGGAGGAACCTACCTGAGGTCGAAAAATCTGCCATAGGAACAAACTCCTACACAAAGAATGAATCTTCAGGTCCCCACAACCAGGATAATCCTAATGATGGTCCTGTAAATTCTCCAGCTAGATCCATAACCGTAAATTTAAGGAAAGAAAAATAAAATGGTCTCGTGAGGAGTACAAAGTTGTTATGACTGCATTCCATGAAGCGTTACTCAAACCTCAGAAAAACATCACTCATGAAACATATGACATTTGGCGAGAAAGGTTGGGCAAACAATTAGAAAGTACATAGACAAAAATAAACTAGCCAATGTAAGAAGGGACATCATGCGAAATAACCGATTGACAGAGGCTGAAATTAATGAAATAAAAAAGAATTGCAACAAGAATAGATGAACCAACAAAACATGAAAAGGAACCGGAATCGGGAAAAAAAAAGTAGTAACATCACACAAGCCTCAGGTCATAATGAAAAACCGAAATACACACAAATCACTGTGAAGATAATGCTGAAAATTTAGAAATGTTGGAAAGGTATGATCTTAGTCAGTCACAAGACGGTAATAAAACGAGTTCAAAATTCATCGAACAGAATTATTTCACAGAAAACAAGATTAATATACAAGAAGCCAAGGATGAAATCATGAGCCATATAAGTCAGATACAGAATATTGCAATGGAGGAACGAGAACAACTCCCAAAATTACAACCAACAAAGCATAACCTCAAAACTATTAAGCTCTATAATGCAGCACTCAAATTGATTCTGGATGAAGAAGACACTCATATAAATCTCAATGAAGCAATATATGCATCAGCAATAGCAGCAACAAATAAACTGAACATCAAAGTAAAAAAAAAAAGGCAGTCTCACAGACATGAAGATCCACCTTGAAAAGAAAAATAGAAAAGAAATTGAACACCTTAGAAGTGAATTATCAGTACTCGATGAACTAGCAAGAGGAGTAAATGTAAGAACTAGAAAAGGCAGAAGAGTCGAAAGAAAATACAATATCAGGAATGAAAATGAAGTCCTATCAACTAAAGAAAAAATAAAGCAAACAATACAACTGAAGGCTCAAAGAATAAGACGCTACGAGAAAAGATCAAGATTCTATAGACAGAACAAGATCTTTCAAACCGATGCAAAGAAATTTTACAGGGAAATAGGTAAACAAAGAATTGAAGTGACAGTCCCCCTAAATGGAAGAAGTTATACAGTTCTGGGGGAAAATATGGGCTTGCCCTAAAGAACACAACGAAGAGGGCAGATTGGATTGCGCAAGAGTTAGAACGAATGAAAAATAAACCAGAACAGACATGGGCGGGAATCACAGAAGAAGATGTTAAATGTGCACTGAAAAAAAGCACACAACTGGAAATCTCCAGGAATAGATAAAATTCTAACTTCTGGCTATATTATTTAAATACAGCACACAAAAAACTCGCCAAAGAACTTCAAGAAATGGTTACCGATCCAACTAAAATTCCTGCATGGATGACCAAAGGAGTTACCTTTTCTTCTACCCAAAAATAGTGACACAAATATTCCGAAAAACTATAGACCAATTACATGTCTTCCAACAACATACAAACTGTTAACATCTATTTTAACAAAACAGACATATTTCTTCTTGGAAAGAAATGACATACTACCACTTGAACAAAAAGGGTGCAAACGAGGCTGCTACGGATGTAAAGACCAATTACTTATTAATAGGATGATCCTGGAAAACTGCTTCCGTGAAAAAAAAAAAAAAAAAATTAGTATTGCCTGGATAGATTATCGTAAAGCATTCGATAGTGTACCACATTCCTGGATCTTAAAGTCTTTAAGTATGTACAAGGTATCACCCGTTATCATCAATTTCATCAAACAATGTATGTCGATATGGAAAACTACACTTTACCTCAATCATAAAAAAATGGAACCTATAAGTCTGGCGAAATAAACATCAATAGAGGAATATTTCAAGGTGACTCTTTGTCTCCTTTATTATTTTGCATATCACTTATAGCATTAACCAGCCAACTTAACAAGACAGAATGCGGTTACAAAATAGCTCAAAAGAAAATAAACCATCTATTTTACATGGATGACTTAAAATTGTATGCTAGGAATGACAATGAGCTGGAAGGTCTTCTGCAAACTGTAAAATGCTTCAGTGAAGACATCGGAATGAAATTCAATTTGGATAAATGTGCTAAAGCTACAGTTTTACGAGGATCGCTACAACAAACTTCCTCTATTAGTTTAGACCCTGCTGTAACAATAAAAGATTTAGAACAAGGAGAAGCTTATAAGTACCTAGGTGTAAATGAGAGTGAAGGAATTCACCATAAGAAAATGAAAGAAATAGTGCGTAAAGAGTACTATAGAAGGGTACGACTGGTATTAAAAACTGAATTGAATTCTCAGAACAGAATTATGGCCATTAATAACCTAGCCATCCCAGTGGTCCAATATAGTTTCAACATCTTGAACTGGACTCTAAATGACATCAGACAAATGGATTCTAAAACAAGAAAGCTTCTTTCTAAGTATAAGATGCATCATCCAAAGGCTGATGTAGACCGTCTATACATACCCCGTAAAGAAGGTGGAAGAGGTCTTATTCAGCTAGAATTGTCATACAAGACAACAACTATTGGCTTACTAACTTACATGGAAACAACAAATGACTGGATGATAAAATTAGTGAAACAACATGAAAACAGAAAGAAAAAAAAAATATTCAATAATAAAAGAAGGCAGTAAATACAAACAACATTTACATTTAGTAGATTCTGTAGTAAATCAAAACAGAAGCCAAGAACCAACTATTGCAGCAAAAGATATGAAAAAAAAGCCAAGGATAAAGCCCTTGAACAGATGAAACAACGCTGGCAAGACAAACCTCTGCATGGCCAATATCCAGAACGTGCAAGTAAACCCAATGTTGATAAA
The DNA here is from genome assembly GCA_903632075.3 of Acanthosepion pharaonis. NCBI lineage: Eukaryota > Metazoa > Mollusca > Cephalopoda > Sepiida > Sepiidae > Acanthosepion > Acanthosepion pharaonis. The sequence continues at coordinate 1,269,825 of CAHIKZ030005267.1, read as the reverse complement.
GTTAATACTCATCGATGGTTACGAGCATCTGGATTAAAGTCTGAAACTGAAGGTTTTATTCTTGCAGCGCAAGACCAGAGTCTTTTTCACTAGAAATTTTCAGGCAAATATCATACATAATAATGTGGATCCAAAATGCAGGTTCTGTGACAAATACCAAGAAACAATAGACCATCTAATCTCAGGATGTTCTATACTTGCCCCAAATGAATATAAAAATCGTCACGATAGAGTGGGGCAATACTTACACTGGACAATGTGCAAACACTTTGGAAAATGTAAGCAAACACTGGTATGAACATCGGCCAGCGCCGGTTACAGAAATAGAAGATGTCACCATTCTATGGGATTATACCATCCACACAGACAGAAAAATTGAAGCAAATAGACCGGACATTATTGTCAAAAACCAGAAAGAAAAAAACTTGCCTACTAATTGATATGGCTTGTCCAGCGGATTGTAACATAGCAACCAAGGAATTTGAAAAACTATCAAAATACAAAGACCTGGAAATTGAAATAGAAAAAAATGTGGAAATTGAAAACAAGAATAATACCAGTGGTAATAGGTGCACTTGGAATTATAAAAAAATGGAACAAAACAACACATTGAAAGAATCCCTGAAACCCCAGCTTAAGAGACATACAGAAAATTGTCTTATTAAGTACAGCACACACACTAAGGAGAACTTTGTCTATGTAACGCTAGCAACTTCATCGGAGATAAAAAAAAAAAAAAAAAAAAAAAAAAAAAATTAACATGAAATGTGGCCATAACAACACACCACGACCTGCCTTAGGTCTTTCCGCAGACTTGGTAGGTAGTGTGTCCATAGCAGAAATCGAATGATGATGATGATGACAATAATAATAATAATAACTGTCATGATGCTACATGATGAAAGGCTTCCATAGCATCTGATCTAAAATTTTCTGGGTATCAACGTATATGATTTATCTTGGTCATTGTTGTAGCATACCTACGGACGATAATGGGTATGTCCCCGTTCACATAAATACAGTAGTAAATACTGTATATTGGTTTGCAGTTGGGGATTCATTGTGGACTTCACATGATTCCTTTCTAGCAGTTGAATACTTCTTCTAAACGCCGCTAGCAAATCTTATATGTGTTATCGATCATTACCAACGTTCGTGTGATTATTCTATTCAGTAACCTCTCCCTAGGTTACAACAGTTATTCATATACTTTTCACTACCATAAGCTTGTCCTGGGGGGGAGTATAATGGTTTCGTGTCGTGAGACATCTTTTTTCTAAGTTGAAGGATAAAACAATCAAGTGTGACGTATTATAATACGTCACACTTAGATATGTTGAAACAATTTTAATCGGAAATTCTTTAGGCAATAGACGCACCTGCTAATTTATGTCCAGCTTGTAACCATCTTCCTCTCTCTCTCTCTCTGTCTTTACACACACACACATATATGAAGAGTATTATCTCTGCTATTTTTTAAGCATTTCACCCCCAAGCAAGGCGGGAGTGTTACTAGCACGTAGGAGGTTACAGAGAGTGAAAGTAAGAGTAAAGAGTGATGTTTGAGGAAAGGATAAAGAGAAAAGTCGGAGATCCAGATCAAGGCATCAGAAGATGCCGAATAACATTACATTTAATTTTCTGAAGTTTATAGTTACCAGGGAAGCAAGTAAGTGGAAGGGAGTTCCACTGTCGGGAAGACGCTGTTGGAGTAGAAAAGGCAGTTATATTGAATTATTTCGACAGGGAAAGTGTGGCACCGCTTAAATTCATGCAGGTGGGGCACCAGTGAAAACAGCTTTTCAAAGTAGTTGACATGAAAATATTTGTAGAAAAGACAGAGAGAAGCCAGATAACGTCTGTGAGAAAGTGACTAGAGTGGAGATGCCAGGTCAGGACCTATCACATTGCATATTAATCCTTGTTTTTTTTGTTTTTTTAATGAAAATCCACAAGATGAACAGCGGGGGCGCCAGATCACATATGACAACAGTATTCAATGCAAGGACGAAGGAGTGATTTGTAGTTTCTATTTCCCTCTTTACTTACACACAAAGACTATATATATATATATATATATATATATATATATATATATATATATATATATATATATATATATATATATAATTAACCGTTCATAATAATGTAGTTAAATGTAACCTAAAGACATTTTTGGCGTTAATATTAAAACTGGGAAACTTGCTCGAGATAGATCTGGTTGGAGAAGTTTGATTTGAGAACGCAGCAACAATTCTGAGCAAAGGAGAATTGAACATTCCAACAAAAAGCGCGCCATTAGAAAGGAAGAAATACGATCCGCCCAAGAGCTATTAGGTCACCAACGCATTTACAGTATTTGTGGAAACGTCAGCCTCTCGGCAATTGGATTAGACAGTCACATGAGATCACACCCTATAGGTCAGGTAAAAACTCATGTGGATACAACCCTAGGAGAAAGCCATGCAGGTTACTAGTGCGAGTTTTGTGACAAGGTTTTATTTTATTTTTCGTCTATGAAACACCGTTCTTGTCAGGTGTCATCTGTGTATTTTAATAAAAACATAAGAAATACTTTTAGTCCGATGAGCTGGAAAACCAGCGAAACTGAAATTGCACACGTATATATATATATATATATATATATATATATATATATATATATATATATATATATATATATCTTTGCGCTGTCTAACCACATCGAGTACTGTTATATTTACACCTTATGAATAAATTTGATCGCAAAGAGTATGAATCTTGAGTAACGACTCGAGCTGTCACCCAATATGGGTTGACGCTCTGAAGAGATTTTTGATCTGTACGGATAACCTAGGCATTGCGCACTTTTATTAACTGCTTGGTTAAGAGTTTGCCTTTGGTTTTTTATTCTTTCTTAGTTTGATTTTGTTCTTTGCATCAATTTTTTTTTAGTATCTAGCCCTTCTTGTTTGAGCTCTTTTGCTAGATAGTTTGTTGGTCAGAACAACATTTTGAATTTGTATATATATATATATATATATATGAGGGAAACAAAGTTGATGAAACCAACGGAGAACTTGTCAAAACCTAAAACCTTTTTCCAGATAAAAAATGCTCTCTCTCTCTCTCTCTCTGCATATATATCGATATATATATATATATATATATATATATATATATATATATATTTATAGTCACCCATATATATATATATATATATATATATATATATATATATATTATAGTCACCTGCATATATATATATATATATATATATATATATATATAGTCACATATCTATCTATCTATCTATATATATATATATATATAGTCATCCACATATCGCATAACCAGAGCGTAACATTCTCATTCATACACACACACGTATATATATATATATATATATATATATATATATATATATAGAGAGAGAGAGAGAGAGATCGGATGAGTGTTCCTGGAAACCATGATTTTAAAAAAGCTAATTTTTCTAAAGTATGACATGATTGGAACAAAGCTCACTTTTTCAATTTATAGAATTATAAATGTTCGATCAATGTGCATAATTAAAATTAAGAAAAAAAAAGAAGCTATGCAAAGGAAAAATTTGCAAATTTATTTAATTGTGTTCGCGCGTGAATAATATATGCCAATGAGAAAATAATTCTCTGACGTGACGTTAAGCATTGAACGGACACGTTGGCAGCTCTGTGTAGAACTCTCGCGGAAGCTGAGGGGTAAAATTGACTACGCAAATCACGTACGGAAAACGCGATAAAATATTTTACTGAAAAAGGAAAGACATAGTAAAAATTTGAAGCAAAGCACTCGCAAACACACAAGCATATAAGCCTGAAGTTTTCACTTGACTTGAAGTGGAACGACTACATCGAATCAATTGCTGCATCACGTGTAAGGAAAGTTGGGTCACTTTCGTGCCCGAAAAATCTTCACTTCATAGTCCATTTGCACATTTAGAAATCTAACCGTGCATTGACTACTGCTGCCATATCTGGTATGGTGACTCTGCTATTCATCTAGAGGTTCGTGAAAACTCCAAAGAAGGATCCATAAAGTAATCGATCCTTACTTGGCATCCCGACTTCAGTCACTTTCTCTTTGACGTCGTGTGGGTCCTGTTTTTCTTTTTTGTAAATATTTTCATGATGATCCGTTTTCCCTGGTGCCTTGACTGCATGAATTTAATCGTGTTACTAGATTGGCATCTAGGTCCCACCCGTTTACTGTTGAAATAGTTAAACGCAACTTCTACTTCTACTCCAACAGTTTTTTTTTCACACTTCCCGCCTGTGGAAATCCCTTCCACTTAGTTGCTTCCCTGATAAATCCAATCTTCGAAAATGTAAATGCAACGTCAATCACCATTTTCTGTCTTCTTGAATCACGTCATTTTTTGTCCTTTCATCATTCCTTTCAATACGAAGTTCTTTCTCTCACTTTCACTCTCTGTACCCCCCACTGCGTACGAGTGGCATTCTTGGGGAGATATGATTAAAAAAATAACATAAATATACGTGCGGAAATAATTATATATTCATATAATGTAATGCGATTTAAAGAAGAAGAATTCGTAAAAAAAAATAGAACAAAATGATGTAAACTAGAAAATGATGAAATAAAAATAAACCGAAAAAATACGAGAATATTCAGAAGATCTGGATGTGATTAAACGAAATGAAGAAAATGGTCGGTGAGAAAGACCGGATTTTTGTGAACGAATTATATTTGTTAAAACGAAGACGCAATAGAAAGAAGCCTCGCGTAAGAAAAGAAATGAAGACATCTAAGAAAAGTTAGAAATTGATATTAAACAAGCAAAAATCGGTTATGGATCAGTAGAACAATATTAGCATTTGTGACAGACAACAGACACCATGCATAATTTCTACAAAAAAAAAAAAAAAAAAAAAAAAACAACGGTGGGTAATTGGAAAGCGAATTGTGTAAAAACAAAATATAAATAAACGACCAAGAAACAAAGTGGAGGAAAAATAAATTAATAAAAAATTTTAATATGGTTCGAACTGAGTGGAAAATAATTAGGAAAGATACCAATTAGTAACAAAATGACTAAGAAAACATTCACAAATATAATGATCTTTCTAAAACAGATTTTTTTTTCTCGTGAGTGTGAATTAAAAATGGCGGCAAGTTAAGAGAGCTATATAAATAAATAAAATACATTAATGAATACAAGTCCTGGCAAGAAGCTAATGAACAAAAGAGACCTCATCCAGCGGCGGGAGATACTTACGCGATAAACAACTAATTGCTTTCGCTTTGATAAGAAAGAACTGTGAATTGCCATGAAAAAATTACTTCCTCAATTTTCGTTCTATTTAATTTTAATTTCCTGCATATCACACGGATCTCTTTTTATTGTCTGATAAAATTACTGTTAGAATGAATCAAACAATATCTCCAATCTGTATACCCAAGATCTCGAATATTCATGTTGAAATATTGCATACACTGTAATGATAAATAAGTGTGTAAATGTAGAATGAATGGTCGTCAGCAAATAAGACAACCATGATTGTGAATTATATAATTGAGATATCAACATCAAGCTGGTATAGATATTCAATGGTCAGTTCATTTCAATTAATTTTAATTTCTTTTGGAACAAACGGATTCAACTCTCATTTATTTCTTGAAAATGAGTGTTAAACCGGTAAAAGTATCTACAAATCCATATTCCAAGAACTGGCCTCTACACGTTGAAATATCAGATATTTTGAAGTGATGAAAAAAACCAAATAGCCAGAATGTATTGTCTTCATCTAAACAGAAAAGCGACAATATGAATAATATATTGGTGTGTCAGGGCACCCAGAGGCGGTGTAATGGTTAGCAAGCTTGTCTCGCTAGAACAATTACGAATGACTATTTACATTATTCAAACTATTGTCCTCATCTTTGTCGCCATATTTATTACAACATTTCGGCTGTTGTACGCTCCGGCCTTTTTCAGGTAGCTGGAATGTCGAACTGAACCCTTTATTTCGCTCACTGGTGTAGACTTTTCTAGTTCCACATGCCATGTTTTAATGGATGTCAGTTATTAGTTATCTCCTGTTAATTATCCTCTCCAAGATTTCCACTGCCTTAACCGGATATTGAACTCACGCTCTTTGGATCCTTGATGACACATGGCACAGCCGAAACGTTGTAATAAATATGGCGACAAAGATGATGACAATAGTCCGAATAATGTAAATAGTGTATATAATACCTCATCTCAGAAATATAGACAATTACGAATGAGTAGTGAGTTCGATCGTCACTAATTTTATACTTTCGTCCTTGTGCGACATATGAGCTACCCTTGGAAAATCACTTTGAAGTACAGGGCACCTCGAACCTTTAACCCGCTACCAGAAGGAGCAGGCCGTTAGCGGACCACTATAAATGCCGGGGGACAGAAATCACTCTTGAAATAAATCCTATGTAAACATAGACTTGTCATCTCATTCTGCATATATATATATATATATATATATATATATATATATATATATATATATATATATATATTAGTTTTTCAAAGGTAGAATTAAGCTTAAACATGCAAATAAGCAAATAAGCAAAAATAAACAACCATTGATACTTCCTAACGTGATTTGTATTGTTTTATGCAGTAAATCTATCCGTTTATGCGTGCAATTTTAACCTCAACGAACTAATGGTGGTTGATTCCTAATATTACCGGAAGATGGAAGATAGCGGATTAAAAGTTTTTACTGTACAGAAATTCACATATTTTATAATTGTAGTAACCAGCAACGAAAAATGTGACAGGGAAACGCAAAGTTTCATAGGAAAAGCGAACGAAATATGCCTTCAAGAAACTAAGCCAAGTAAAAAAAAACAAGAAAATATCTCCAACAATAATTAGTACCGAACTATTATATAATATTAAATCTCCCATGTCAATGACTGTTGGACAATAAATTATATGATTATAATAGCGAATGAAAACCTAGAATAGACAGAACATGTGAACAATGAGGAAGTCTTAAGATAGATAGAAAAAAACAAGAAAACCTTTACTTACATTAGTAAACAGATAGCTGAATTAATGGGACACATAATGAGGAAGGAAGAAGTGAAGAATATTATGGAGGGAGTAGCTATAGTCTAAATGCCAAATAAAGAACAAAACTGTCTAACAAATAGAATTAACGAATAAAAAGAAAAAGCAATAGGACAAGAAAATGAAATGATATCAAGCAAGTAAGCAAACAATACATGCAAGGCAAATAAACAGTAAAAAGGCAAAAAACTAAGAATTGGCGTCGACACACAAAATCAAGTTCGGACAAGAGAACGTAGCGTTCTGTCTTCGAGACAAAGCAGATCGGGACTGAGTAATATCAAACTTGAAAACGGTCTATGTTATTGGCTAACAAAAAATACCAGCGGGTATATGCGTGCGTTTGCCTATAAAAGTTGTGAGGTAAATATTTTGCAGTCATTCCCAGTACGAGTAGCAAAAAAGAAAAAAAATGATATGTTGTATATTTATTGAGTTTTTATGTCATAGGGTGTTTTGCAGGTTGCTGGTGTATATATAGTATGGTGGTATATCTTGGATTCGGAGGAGATGGACAGGGTCTTGTGGTGAATGAACAGATTGTATTGAATGAATGAGTCGTGATTGTGTTTAACTAGGACTAAGATAGTCAGATAAGACTAGCCTTTTCCCTACATCCCCTTCGGCCTTGTGCCACAATTTTGTATTAAAAATGCAAAATAAATATACATTCCCAGTACGAGTGAAATCAACAAATATAAAACGCAGAGAGCATGAAATAAGGCAACTGCTACCAACCAGCGAGTAACTTGCTTGATGACTTTTATGAATGGATTGCATAACAAAGAGAACGGTGTTAAATTATTAGAAATTAGAAATGAAGTTGTGGAGAGCCGTGGTCTCCTTGATCATGAAAGCAACTAGCAAATAAAACAAGTGCAAGCTAATTCTCAGGAGCTGCTTTTATTAGGACGCATCACTTGCGTTATTTTGACATATCATTTCACAGAAAATTGGGTTTTCACTGAGATTGGTTCACAAAATTTACGCTTCTTTTGCTGCCTACTTCTATACGAAATATAACTTAATAAATGCCAAATGAAAATAATCAAAGCGATATGGTTTGTTTGGTTTGTTTTGTTTTACGGCATATCAATCTCAATGTGTTATTTAATGACGACATATTTTTTTTTTTTTTTATTGCTGGTAATATTTTCTTTCAAAATAAACTATAGTTGATAATATCGTTTTATCTAAAAATATATTGCTGTTAATATATTTTTTATATATATATACAAAGTATTTCTGGTATGTATTAAAACATATTTTTACACTTTGGTGTGTCAACGATTTGCCCATAGCTGGGACCATAACAGGTGCTACCACCCCGGATCAGAGTGGACCTGGAAACATCAACAATTAAGAAGTTGTTCCACGCATCTCAAAACCTCTTGATCAGAGGCCTTGCTGTTGGATGTAGTTTATCGTCTTACCCAGGACGCCAAGGTAGTATGGATAAAAAAATATACAGATTCTTAAACTGTTGTACATCTTTCATGATGAACGTACAAGCTGGCCGTCACCAGTCCAAACGCCAAAAATAAGTTTCAGTCATTAATCTGGTACTAAGGTTACAAGAGCAATTTCTGATTTCCCACATCTCTGCAGGGATCTGTGTCTATTTTTTAGTAGTGTTAACCTCTGTATCAGCTGTTTTTAAGCACAAATGAAAAGTAATTTCTCACAGCAATCTAACCAAGTATATTAAAAAACATTCGCAACATGAAAGATTGCTGACGAAAATACATATATATTATAGGAAATTTGTAATAGCATAATATATCAATTCTAAAAAGCTGAACCGGTCGAGCGGTACTTTCTTATCAGAGAAAAAAATCGTGGTAAAATAATGTGCACTGCAACTAAGAAATATATACAGATTTAAGCCATATACAAACAAAACATATAACATTAAAGCTAAAACTTAAACCCAGCAGATATTCCTTCTTTTTACAGAGAGATGGCTGGTAGGACTTCTGGTGATAATTGGTATTAGCCTCTCTCAGCACACTATTGATTTTCAATCTAATATTCCACTATCGCTTAACCTGATACATTAACGCACATGCATAATCTGTCCACCTTTCTCTTGTGAATATTGGCTGGATCTTAACTGTTTGCATTTCTATTATAACCTGCTGACTTTTAAATCCAATCATGAAGTGCTTCTTGCGATGCGAAGTGCCAACACCATACGTTGTCTTTAATAGATCATTCCACTTGATTTTTATTTCATTTTTCTTTTTCATTTTTTACCCTTCGAATATTGATAACATTAAGATGAAGTGGTTAGATGCTGTATTACGTGGATTCTAATATAACCATCGGTAATCCGGTAAAGTAACTTATCTGGCACTCTACAAACCCCAGCTATGCCGGATTATTTATGGTGAATCTGTACTGTTTTAATTCATTATGTGAACACTTCAAACGATCTGATAACATGAGATAAAAAGAACTCACTTGGAAAACTCTTTGCCCGACCTTTAAGAATTAATACACACTCGCATGCACTCGCTTAGTGAGGCATGGCAAAGGACAAAGTACGCCATTAATAGAACAGTAGGTGAACATGAGGAAATAATTTTTGTTTGCTGTTCTTCCTAGCTTTGGCTGCCAAGTAGGAGCGTTTGCACTTTGGCAAAAAGATCAAACCCGTGCTAGAAATCTGTATCAGCAGTAGGAAGTGACGTGAAAAGCAGCATCAAAAGGCGCAGAGAGTAAAACGCCGACGGTTCAGGTAATGGTCAGATGGCGAATGATTCAGCAGATACGAAGAGAGACCAGGCAAACGCCCTTCCCACCGCCGAATTGCTGGGTCGCAAGCGATTGTGGAGACAGACAACCGATGATCAATCAATCGCAGACGATTGAAATGGTGCTGTTGGCGTCAATGCAGATGGACGCTGTCTGAAGGTCCGTGAAAAATCTATGGGCGTCTACTCGATGTTCCTTTCTCGTTCTTTTTGTGGCGGACATTACATCTTCTCAGATCTCATGTGTATGTGTGGGTATTCGCAGATATATGTTCGTCACAAAACAAATATATATATATATATATATATATATGCCACATATTTGTATAATAGAATGTACATCTTTAAATATATAATTGCAATGTATATATACACAGGTATACTTAGAGACAGGAGAATTTGTTTGATTATATACCTATAATTATGTGTATACATATATGCACGTGTCTGGTAGCATGTTTTTGTATATCAGTCATTGTATTAAATTCTACTCTATATATGAGGAGATGCTGAAAAGTTATCCGCTCGAACAACTTCGAAATCAGTATTTCAATAACAAAGGATCAGAATACAGAATTGGGGTGGACTAAGATTTTTTTTTCACCTCCTCTCTCCCTCACACACACACACATAAAATACATAAGAATGCATATATATATATATATATATATATATATATATATATAGAGAGAGAGAGAGAGAGAGAGAGATTTAATTTGACTTCAACATTTATATACTAAAAACTTATTTTATTATTCGCCCGTAATTGAAATAGTTGCCCTGTTTTTAGTTTAAACAATATTTAAGATTTCTAAAGGTTTGGTTTTATTTTGTTTTACAACATATCAACCGTAGTGGGTTATTTAAGGCCGACAACATTTTTAGTATAGATTCGTATGAATAGAATATGTATTCTTTGGTTTAGTTTGGTTTGGTTTATTTTGTTTTACAGCATATCAATCTCAATGGGTTATTTAATGCCGATAAAAATTTTTATTGCTGGTAATATTTTGTTTTGTCAAAAATCTGTTCTGGTAATATTTTTCCTTCAAAATTGTATTGCTGGTATTATTTTTTTTCAAAAATTTATTGCTGGTAATAGTTAATTATTTCCCATTGCTGGAACCTTAACAGGTGCTACCAGCCAGTTAGGGGTGGACCTGGGGTGCAAATCACACACACACACACACACACACACACACACACACACATATCCCTGCGTTTTATATATATATATATATATAGATAGATAGATAGATAGATAGATATGCCAACAGAAAACAACTTTGTAATCTAGTAATGGATTTATGTTAACCGGAACTCTCTAGGATCATTGCTTCATTTTTGGAAATGAAAGTAGTATAACCGTTCACTTCCTCAAGCCGAAATTTTGATCAGTGACCGTTTGATACCTTCTACTAAATATACTATTTTCAACCTAACTCAGTAACGCTTTTAGTAACTCTTAAGCAAACCGCTATCTTTCAGTGTAAGTTGGAACGTAATGAACATTTTTGCTGTGTTTCATCTGGTCTTGGGATCATAATATCAATTCGGCAAATCTCTTTGTAATTTTCCACCTAACGTCAAACGAAATCATGAGGAACTCACCAAAAGGTTAACAGAGAATGCACACACTGGAACGCATAAGTGCACGGGTGTTGAAAATGTGTAAAATCTTCCTCACTATTGAGGTGTTCAGCCAATGGACATTATCAGAAAAATAATTATTTTATGATGACGTCGGTTCATCGATTAAACATTTAAAGTAGATGCATTTGAAATTGTTTTATATGTTTAACATTTCCTCAGATTTTCATTCAAATTGACTCAGTTGTATGTTTGTTTCCTCACAAACAAATCACTTTCTGTAATTGAAAGAAAGGAAAAAATACAGGGATATATATCTGGTATGGCGAATTTAATGGTAGATTGAAGCAATAATATCTAGCTAGCTAGCTAGATTCTCTAAGTATGTTAACATACACATTAATAGACGGAACAGACTGTATAAACAAATTTAATAGTAAATTGTGGTACACATAGATAGGTAGGTAGTTAGATAGATAATTTCTTAAAGTATGCAAACATACTCATTGATAAACATGAACAGGCTCTATAAGCAAATTTAATTGTAGATTGTGGCACACACACGTAGATAGATAGATAGATAGATAGATAGATAGATAGATAATGAAAATAAACATTGCATATGAATCGAAGCCATAGGGGACGGGGCTGGGCCATTTGCAAACTATTCGATAACTGTCGTTTGTTCCTTCATATAACGCTTTGCAAAAGGCTACCAATTCGTCTCTTTTCACTGGCAGCTCTGTGCTATTAAGATGTCATGTGTTGTCTAAAATGGCTGCTATAATGGATTTCCATTAGTCAAAATTTGCAGTTTCCTATCACTTTACACAACACTTCTCCTCTATCATTAGCTTCACACAACAAAGTATAAATAAAATAGTAGGAAAGAACTAACGGCGCTTTTCGAATTAGAAGTAAATGGGTGTGACGACTTCAGATTCTTTTATCTTTTTTCATTTGCTGTTGACCTGGTACAGATTTCTCTCGAACTGAAATGTGTTTACTGATTCACGCCCGTCTACCAAGAAAACTGATTTTCATTAAATATCACTAGGATTCAATGGATCCATTTGCATTTTGTTTTAACTTTTCAAACGTTTTGCATTTTTGATATTAGGTATGTATAATTATAGAGGGACAATGAAATAATTTTATTCAAAATGTATTCACTGAAACAGGAAAATTAGTGTACATCTTTTCATTTAGTTTAAAATTATAAACTTAATGAAAATTACTTTTTTTTTAAAATTACAATTCATCGCTGCATTTTGCACAGAATGCTTTCAAATGGCCTTGACAGACATGTTTTTGGCAAATATGACAGGCAGTTTGTACTTTTTCCACCCATTTTAGGACCACACAAGGTGCATCTTTTTTTTCTTTCTCCTATTGGATGGTAACTGAATAGTGTATTGCTAACTAGTATTTGTATCAATACCTGCGAGACACGAGTTCCTTCAGCAATGGTCTGTTTTAGGATTATTCGTGAAAGATATAAATGAAAGGGTTGAATCACAAGATCTTCTTGAAGAATGCCCAGGCTTTTGATGTAAAGCATTGTACGATGACGTTCTTTCTTTCAATTGGTTTAGACCTCCAAATTTCAGACTTATACATCGAATAATACTTTTCATTCATTATTGAAGAGTTTGAAGAATCATTTTTGTCAGCTTTGTTGCCATCATTCCTATCATCATTCGATTCTGAATGGCATTATTACTTTCATTACAATCACCAGAAAAAATGGCACCTATTTAGAATGGACAACATTTTTCTTTTTTTTACTTAATTAAAAATTTCAACCACGGGCCCAATGGGTAAACTTGATAATAGGAGAAGTCACCCACAAAAATTTTATTTTTTGTTTTAAATATACTTTCTTTATGTATATAATAGAAAAATGAAGAAAAAATAAAATTCACAAAAATAATTCGGATAGAATAAGAGTGACAAAATTAGTTTTGAAAAAATGATGAGTCCATTGAAGCCATGTGTAGACTGGGGGTTAATGTGTGACGAAAACCAAAAATCTTGAAGTAGGCATGTTCCGTTTAAGGTGACTTTTCAGTATTTGCTGGAAAATAATTTGAGAAATGATTTACCTGAAGTAAAATGAAGGATTACGTTTGTTTTTTTGCTTTTTTTTGTTGTTTTTTTTTTTTGGTTGTTTTTTTTTTTTTTTTTTACGACATATCAACTTCTTATGGGTCATTTAATGCCGAAATTTAATTTTCTAAGGAGCCTTGGTAATTTTATTTTCTATTAAAATCTATTAATATCTGTCTATATTTCTAAACTGCAAAAGGGTTGATAAGCAGTTAAAAATTGAAATCAATCAATCTAATAAGTTATGTTATTCAGTTACTTGTGTTTTTTCGCCATTTTTGTCAAAAAGAAAATCTTATATACTCCAACCGTGTCTGCAAATATATTTGGAATTTCTTGGTTTACGGCCACATAGCAGTGAAACACCGTTACCGAAGTAAGACAACGCCGTTCATGGTAATTACTTAGATTGGTGACCGATTAGAAATACCAGGTGATGTAGACTTGGATGTGCGTGTGGTGAGGCGAGTTTCCATGACATTTTGAATAGGTTAATTTATTTACGCGCTAATAGCCTTGGCAAAGTTAAGAATCCACATCTAATCCCCAAGCCATGGGTTAATTAGTATAACGTGTATCACTAAAATCAGTATTATCTTAAAAAATTGTAATAATTTAAACAAAAAGTTGGCTTTAAATAACCTGATAAGGGTTCATACGCCGTAGAAAACGAATCGATCCAATCATGGGAATATCATGCAACCTCAAAAGCCGTTGAAGAGAATATAGACCAAAGCGTTGAGATAAAATAAAACAATCTATTAAGTTTAGTTGTAAAATAAAAGAAACAAATATGTAAAAAAAAATACTTATTATTCTGAGCTACATACGTGCAAATTTCAAGACAGAAAATATCCAAATAGATTTCCAGTGCATTTTCTTCCAAATTATCAACAGTATGAGATCGAAAACTATAAAATATGTGTTATTAATCCCGCTCTCAATAATTTTGCGTATTGAAAAAAAATAAATAAAATGACTGACCAACGCGTTTAATTTTCTTCATCATTACATAAGTAAGATGATAATGTCACTAAGACGCAAGTTGCTACAGGCAGTGAAAGATAACAAGACACTAGTGACGAGAAAATAAAAGAAAAGCATTCAGGAAGACAAGATTTTGGTAAATGTTACATTTAACTTAAATAAAACAAAACAAAAACAAAAAAGATTCTACGTGGTACGGAAGCAATAAACCGGAAAAGCTTTCATCGGTGATAACCGCGAATAAAAAACAAACTATTAAAATGGGACTTAGGATTGTAGCTAGCTATTTCAAAACTATAATTCATTTGTAGATTTTTTTCAAGTCAGTTGGTGGAATACAATCTAATGCCAACACGTTAAATATATCTGCCGACTTTGTGTTGGGATTTATCAAAGTTTTTCCAGTGTAAAATGACGTATCCATTCCAAGTATAACTACGTCTTAAAATGATATCTTTTTGGCGGTCATGCTCGGCAAGAAGTGGCAGTCACAATCGCGAATGTATTTATTTCACATGGAAGAAAATCCTTCCCATTTGGACGCATCAGATGTCTTCCTAATAGAGAAATTTCTTTATTTAGTGAAAGGACAGACAAGTTAATGTTGCTCTATATTTAAGACCTTTATCATCATCTCCGAGTAGGTTTTGCAACATGCCACAACAATCGCACTTTCACATACGAAGTTCTTCTGTGATCATAATTAACATGATTGTGTCCCTTTCCGCTTGCTACGCCAGTTGTGTAGCTTACAGCGCCTGATATTCCTCAACAATCACCCACTTAATTACTTACCAGGATTAAATTTGCTTAACTCCGGCGATCGAACGAGAACTAGTTTTCAACGTAATATAATAATAGCTGGCCACTCGTATTCAAAGATACCCGTCTACTAGGTTGGCTAGCTAATCCCTATTGCAGACTCTCGCTCAGGCACATTTGTGTTTGTTAAAAACCCTCAGAGCCAACCTGTGGTTTATACTGTTACTATGCTGAGCATACCTTAGTTACAGTTTCTGGGAGAGAGCGTGTTATTTATCGTGATCAACAATCTGAACAAGGCCAGCACACTCGATCACGGTGATTCAACGTAATATATGAGTAAATATAAGACCCCTCATTCAAAAAATCTACCCAAATTGACAGATATCTCATAATATTTTTTATTACTATATTATTTTTTGTAGAATTTCTTTGACGAGCCGAGAAGCCTTCAAGACACGTTACTGAATTTTGTGTTAATTTAAAAAATAATATTTTTAGTAATTATTTTAGATTCACACTTTCACTTCGGCAGTGGACACATCCATTTTTTTTTAATTATTTGTATCTATCGTCTTTTCTTCAGGAAGTCAAGTGGCTATATCTTAAGCAACTCATTCTCAGTCATCGCGTTGGTAAGCAGAGCTCTCCGTTTAATAGCATTATGCGTCTATAGATTTCTTTCAAAGGGTAACTGAAACCATTTTAAATTCTAACTATCAGAACATTTTCAAACAACAAACCGATAACCATCGAAACACAAATACCCAAATTAGATTCACTGTTTGCTGACAAAATTCGGAGTCTGCGCGGAAAACATTCTTTTACGTGCTACTGCGCATCCTTCCGACTTGGAATTTGCCAGAAGAATTGGAATTCAGGAAGAGAAAAAAGGAAAAAAAAAATAGGAAGAGAAAGAGAATGCGAAGTGTATAAGAAAGAAAGCGTCTTAATTGAATTTGACCCGTCATGCAACAAACGGAAATGGCGCCAGACACGCATGCGCCTGGAAGTAGATCTGAAATTGATGAACAGGCAGCGAATAAGTTATGGTGTGTAGATAGCTTTCTGTGCGATTTGGAAGCAACGTTTTGACAGCATTCTTTACAGTACAGAAAACATGATTTATGACACAAATATCAAAAATGCCAACAAAAGACATGATTGGACGCCTCGGCCTCGGGTATTGACTAACGCACTCGTCTAGTTAGCCATTGTTACTGAGTAGTGAGTAAGATGCGCACTGGTGCCCATACACCCTGGAAAACCTTTCATCCAACGAGATGGAAATGATTCAATCTCCTGCTTTAAAAAAAGGAAAATAATATAAAGGCTTCAACGTTTATATACGTACATTATATAGTTTTCTTTCAATATATTATCTCAAACATACACACACACACACACACACACACACACACACACACACACACATATATATATATATATATATATATATATATATATATATATATATATATATTTACATATTTACGGCTAACTAGGAAAATATTATTTTTACCCACCTCTAGTTTTGGTTTATTTTAACACCAGATATTGAAAATATTTTTTTTTCTTTTCAACCACTTAGTTTTATTTGCCGACGATATTATTTTTTTCTGAAAGATACCTAAAATTTTAATCGTCGCGATACGTTTGTTTCGTTATTTTATCAATAAAATATCATCTCCTGTGTCTTTGCTATATTTCAGAAGCAAATTACAAATCGTTAGTATTTGATCTCCTTGTGATGATCTAACACAATTGTTGTTGCTCAAGCTCAAATACTAACGATTTGTAATTTTGATTCTGAAATATAGCAATGATACATTATTTCGAAAGGAATCGACTCAGTTAAGCATTTAAATACAGCTGAAAACAAATGTTAATATTAACCTTTTTCCTTATAAGGAAATGGTTAATATTACCATTTGTAATAAGGAAACATTTGTCATTCAGCGTCCAAGAAGACATTTAAACTATCAGTTTCAGTATATGAATTCTAATTGAAACAATTTTACTGGAAAATATGCTTCTTATGTCCAGTAGCCGTTATTGTTCTTTCCAATATTGACACAAGATTCCTTCTGTACTGTTTGTTTGGAGTAGTGTGGCACATCAACATCTTGATTTGTGATATCCATTTTAGTTTTTTTCTGATACTATAAGTCATCAAGTGGTGTGGTTTCTGTTATTTGGCACAATTCTTTGTGATTCTCTGTCGGTCGACAATATTCAAAATACTTTAACTCCAAGATCGACAGGTTTCTCTCGTTTAAAGCCATTTAATGTTCAGCGTATGTATATCATTAAACCTCTCGTTGTTAAATTATAAGCGGTTTTTATTCTATTTTTCCATACACCTACATAGAGTGTGCGATGAGTAAATTGTCGCCATTTTATTTTTCTAATTTTGCTCCTACGTTGCTTGCTTCTGATATTGTCGACTGCAAAATATAGTAGGTTCAGTTGGGCACTGTTTGTGAGAAAACGACTACCACTACGCAATTCTCTCCGCTATAAACTTGGAAAAGGCATACTGTACTGCTTGGCATTCGAACCGGAAGCTCCAATAGAAAGGGCTGGATGAATTTAATGGCTATTACGAAGGTACGGCGGCTCGAAAATCTCACTCTGATTATTCTGATAAAAAAGAACTCCCGAATGTCTTGGTGAGATTAGGCCATGATTGAAAACGACCCCTCCAAGCCAATCAGGTTCATAGCCAGGGTGGTAGTGCTGCCCTGTTTCAAGAGGGTGGCTGCTGGTAGACCCTGTGTCTGGCAACAGCATCCCTGGCTGTCAGGCAGTTTTACGCCTTACATCTCTCTGCCTAACCCCTCCAAACAGCAGCCCCTTGACTATTATGTCCGTGTAACATCAAAGGAGAACAGGTCAAGGATTATGGCAGCATTCACCAGCTTAAACAAGGAGACAGTCAAGATGAGTTGCAGGAGATTCCAAAGTCGTTTAAAGTCCGTGGTTGAAGCCAATCGCGATTTTATTGAATAAATGTACTCTGTAGTATTTCAAGATATTCTTGTGTAATTCGGTTAAAATGTTATGTCAGTGTTATTTTCTTTTGAGGGTAATTTAGACGAAAATTTACACTTCGCACCCTGTATATGACTGTTTTCATCTATAAAACAATTATTAGTCCCAAAAGGTTGGATTTTTCATATTCTGACCGACTTATAGATATTTGGAAATTAAACGCTTCGCTTAAGTTATCCAGGATATTTTTTAAAAGAGAAAATATTCGTTTTTACCATGTTTTTAATATATGACTTTTTAACTTACATATTCTTGTATTTGACGTATAATCGATTGTATGCGGGTACCTGTCTCTACAATTTTTCTCTTCAATCGATTATTCTTATTGTTTATCAAAGATCGAACTATTTTCTTCTACCTTTCTTAAATGATTATCGATTAGATTGAATCTATGTGCATGTAACAGGTTTGGTCACTCGATTTAATTTTGGTTGGAAAATAATTTCGCGACAAATTGAAAATGGCAGTTCAAAAGAAAAACTCTCAGACGTCCCGGAAGTCAAATTAACTGTTTCCGGATGTAGTTCAAATTGAAATTTCGTCTATTTCAGTCATTGGCTACGATTTAAATATATCCACACGCTTCTTTATTCCTCAGCATTTGATTATAAGAGATTTACCCGGGTGGTCTTCAATTCTAGATTTAGTCTCATACTTTATTTTATTCTTTGATAAAAAAATAAAATATTTATAATGTTTAAACTAGAATAAATGAAAACAAATCATGATAGAAATACGCCAGTATTAAAATATATTCGGCAAAAGTAGCACTAAAAAATAAGCTTGTAGATTATTAGTAGTTGGTAAAAAGCAAGATTTGAAATTGATTCTTTTGTGTAGGCTCGGTTTTTTTTTACACTTCACAGTAAATATCTCAGACAAACACAGATGTGACGAGATAGACACTGATAACTTAAACATTAAATACCACAAACCAAGCTTATCAAAAAAAAAAAAACGGTACAGTTTTCCATCTCGAGGCCAGTGTACTGATATTGTTGATCATATAGGTGTTCATAGTTGGAATGAGAATGACCTTGAACAGAAAATCAACATCCTCTATCAAGTATTTCAAGAAACAAGACTCAGGATAAACCTTTCTAAAACAGAAAATATGATCTTGAATCAGAATGAAAGCAATGATGGTACGTACCCTGAATTTTAAATTAAGGCTATGGATTGAGAAAATATTAAATTAATCTGAGTCGTGTTCTTAAATAGATTCGTCAGCTCGATACTTTCACGTGAATGTCATCCACGGCGCCAAACCCATTCAGAAATATCTAAACTTTTAACTGTTTATAACCACTTTCTCAGATCAGTGGTTAAAATGGCTTTGAGCGTATGAATCGTATGGGTCTTGATGAAGACCACACTTCAAATATTGTGGCATGGCAATACAGAATCACATATAAACAATCTAATAATAGAAACCTCTTCACCCGAATACTTTCAAGAACTAAGACTCAGGAAAAACCTTTCCAAAACAGAAACTATGATCTGGAATTGGAATGAAATCAATGATTGTACATACGCTGAACTCATCATAAAAATTCAGGATGTGGTTTTAGTATATACCAACTACTTAAAATACCTCGGTATATAGTTCAATTATAATAAATTTAGCAGATGAGTGAAGCAAGTAGAATAGAGAATAGGCTGAGATGCAGGTAGTTTCGCCCAACACAGAAAATTGCTAAAAAAAGAAAAAGAAATAATGAGTTATTTTCTTAAATAGCCTCGTCAGATCGAGATTTTAATATGAATGTCACGTATGGCACCAAATCCGTTCAGAAATATTTAAAGTGCCAGCTGAATACAGCCGTTTTCTAAGATCAAGGATTAAAAATGGCTTTCAGCAAATGGAACCTATGTGAAGACCAGATTTATCCGAACCATTTGGACTGGCGCTATTTAATCACAGAAGAAAAAAAGAAACTGTACCAAATAATAAAAGCCGCATCTCCTGATGCCATTCAACAGCTACAACAGCTAATATATATATATATATATATATATATATATATATAACATTTAATTCGAAGACAGCATATTGGCATAATAAATTGACATTCCATATTACCTCAAATAAAAGATTAGGAAGGAAACATAATAACATTGGAAAGAGCTGAAATTGAGAATCTTATTTCCCTGAAAACTTGTTTTAAAACGTAAGATTTTTTCCCTTACTTTTTAAAAGTAAATTAAAAAAAGAATGTTACTTTATAAGTAGAAAAATAGTTGGTTCCAGTTTTTTTAACCTTTACACACCCCAAAACAAGGCAATAATGCTACTGACTTAGTGCAAAGTCTTACGGTGTGTGAGCCAATATATGAATGAAAAAGATTCTATAAATGAGAGAGAACAATAAAGGAACAATAATTAAAAGCCGAAGATAAGGATTTCATTATACTTTTTGAAGATCAATGTTCATTGCGAATGAAGACACCAAAAGAGAATTCCGCAAGCGAAAAGTGTAGGAGAAAAAACTATTAGCATAGAATTTAAAGCTACATATGCGCTGAAATTCATAGTCTATGTATTATAGAGAAAAGTTCATCAGAGCAATTATGATGAAAATATTTATAGAAAAAGCATAGAGAACTCCATTAAGCAAGTGTAGAAGTGAATGTAACTGAGCCTCCATATCAGGATTAATAATATTGCAGATTATTCTTTGTATTTAATCTTGAATCTCTAAATACAGTGCAGGTGTAACAGACTAGATGTGGCAGCAATATTCAATACATGGACGAATGGTAGACTTTTACATAGGTTACACAGGTACTGACGAGTAGTTCTTTTGAAATGAAAACCACTTTATATTATTATCCAGTTTTAAATCAGCAGTATTTGCTTTCTTAAAGTTTATATATATATAGGTGTGGGTTCATTCAGTCTTTGTGCATTTTAAGGATAATCAATGTGTTATTTTACTTAACAGAATGGAAAATAATAATAATAATAATAATAATAATACATTTTAAAAATAAGATATCTTAAAGGAACTGTTTTTCAATACTAATACTAATATTACTACTACTACTACTAATAATAATAATAATAATAATAAATTTTTAAAAATAAGAGAACATAATTTAAAGGAAATTTTTTCCCTAATAATAATAATAATAATAATAATAATAATTATAACAATAAATTTAGAGATAAGAGAAAAAGATATTTTAAAGGAACATTTCATTAATAATAATAATAATAATAATACCCGGTTACGGAGATAGGACCTGTTACAATTCTATGGGACTACACACTGACAGAACAATCAAAGCCAACCGCCCAGATAGTGTTATTAAAGACCACTAACAAAAACGGTGCCTCCTTATTGATATGGCAGTCCCTGCAGACTGCAATGTATCTTTGAAGATATTCAAAAAGCTGTCAAAATACAAGGACCTTAAAATAGAAATCTTGAAAATGTGGCATATGGGAACATCAACAATCCCTGTTGTAGTTGGAGCCCTAGGACTGGTTGGAAAAGATTGCAGTAGACTAATTGAAGTGATTCCTGGAAGTCCATGCCTCAAGGAGATACAAAAAATTGTTCGGACAAGTACAGCCCACACTTTACGAAGGGCTTTATCTATGTAATTTTTTTTTTTTTTTTTGTCAATGGAAAGTGACATGATGCCATTTCTAACCTTAGGTCCCTGGACGGGACCCGGAAAGAAATGTGTAAACGCCAGAAATCAAAGAAAATAATAATAATAATAATAATAATAATAATAAAATTTAAAAAATAAGAGAAGATATTTTAAAGGAACTTTTTTCAATAATAATAATAATAATAATAACTTTAAAAATAAGAGAAGATATTTTAAAGGAACTTTTTTCAATAATAATAATAATAATATATTTTAAAAATAAGAGAAGAAATCATAAAGGACCTTTTTTCAACAACAACAACAACAACAACAATAATAATAATAATAATAATCACCCGGCCGATACATCTAAAAATCGTAGAAGTTATCTTATCAAATAATGATAATAAACAAATAACAATAATAATAATAATAATAATAATAATAATAATAATAATGTGTCACATGAGGAAATCAATATTTCCAGTTGGTTGGAGCTCTGGGATTGATTGGAAAAGTTTCCGATATACTCATTGAAAGAATTCATGGAAGCCTATGCCTTAAAGAAATACAAAAATTGTACTCATCGGTACAGCTCACATATGACGAAGATCTTTATGTAAAATGTGTGTGATTTTGTCTGTGTTTTTTTTTTTTTTTTTTGGTGGAGGGTACAAATGTGGAAAATGTCATGTAACTATTTCTGACCAAAATATTCTTGTTAGGACGCGGAAGGAAATGTGTATACACCAGAAACACAAAGCAATAATAATAATAATAGTAATAATAGCAATAGTAACATTAAAGAAAGGGAGAATTGCAGAAAGACACTCAATAGATGCTGTCACAAAAATTAGGGAACTGGATCAAGAAGAAGCATATAGGAACTTAGGAATTCGCGAAAGAGATAGAATATAACCGACTCAAATGAAAGATAATGTGAGTAAAGAATACTACAGACATGTGCGTCTGTTATTGAATACCGAACTGAATTCAAAGATACAATATCAGCCATAAAAACATTGGCTGTCCCTCTGGTGCAATACAGTTTTAACATCCTTAACTGGACCCTAGCTGACATTAAGTGAATGGACGCCAAGACGAGAAAGATACTAACTTGCCACAGCATACATCATCCCAAGGCTGATATTGATCATCTGCATATTTTCAAATCAGAAAGAGGCAGAAAATTATTCCAGCTAAAAATGTTTTACAAAATTACAACAATCGGCCTTCAAAGATCCCTGGAAACTAGAAAAGAGTGGATGATAATCTGTGTCATATAGCATGGTAATAAACTTTATTCAGTAATAAAGGAAGCCAACAAGTTCAACGTGGAGTTTCAAGTGGGTGAAGACATGCAAGTAAAATATAATACACCTACTGAATATGAAAAAAAATAACAAAAAAAAAAAAACTTTAAAAGAAAGCAAGGGCAAACGTAATCCTCCAGAGACAGAAACGATAGCAAGATATCTTTACATCCAATATTCTGCCCGTAAAGTTGATTTAGACAAACCTCATACCTATCAGTGGCTGCTTAGTGTAGGGCTAAAAGCTGAAACCGAATGTTTTATCCTTGCTGCACAAGACCAATGCTTGCTAACTAAAAATTACCAAGCACAGATACTGAAAAATTATGTCTGCCATAAAAGGATATTCTGAGATAAATATCCAGAAATAATTGACCATCTTGTATCATGTTGCATGGTATTGGAACCCACTGAATATAAAATCCGACATGACAGAGTGGGTCAATATCTGCATTGAAAAATCTTCAACTTTTACGGAAATGAATCTACAAGAAATTAGTATGAACACCTACCAGACTCAGTTAGTGAGATAGGGCCTGCAACAATTTTACGGGACTTCACAATACGCACAAACAGAACAATGAAGCTAATCGCACAGACATTGTGATCAGAGATCGCAAAAAAACAAAACGTGCCTTCTTATTGACATGCCAATCCCTGCAGACTGTAAGGCAACGTCGAAGATCTCAAAAAATCTTTTAAAAAAAATATCAAATTACAAAGACCTTCAAACTCAAAATGTGAAAAATGTGGCACATGTGGACATCAATAATTCCAACTGTAGATAGGGCCCTCGGTTTGATCGGAAAAGATTCCGACAGACACATTGAATATATGCCTGGTAGCCCATGCCTTAAAGAAATAAAAAAAAATATTGTACTCACAAGTACATTCCGCAGCTTCCAAATGGATTTATCTATGTAAGATATGTGTGATCTTATATGTTTGTTTTTTCTCAAAAAATGCCCAATGGCAAATATCATGATGCCATTTCTTTGGGACCCAGAAAGAAATGAGTATACACTAGAAATCAAAGAAAAAAAACAATAACAACATTATCATTATTATTGTTGTGTTTCTAGATAATACTCTATCTACTATATATTTAGTTATGAAAGAGGACACACACGAGTTCTCGGTGTGACCAATAAGCCCTCCCTAACCAAATTTCTATGTCTGATTTTAGAAGGAAACTCTGGGAACTTGGAGTTTTGTTGAAGTGTAATGTTCTAATATCATTAATATCAAAATATCTAATATAAATCTATATGATAATTGTTGTGGTAGGATCCACCTAATTTGCATAGTGGAGTACCGACCATATAAATATGGTTGGTACCGGGAAGAGAGGGAGAAATCAAGAGATTCAACCCGAGACTCTTCCCGACTGCGACTCAGTCAACACATTCTCCAGGAACGGTCTTACCAGGAATATACAAAAGACTATATGTAAATATTGTGTACACTTTCTTGTTTCAATACATTTTGTTCTAAGTACCTTTTGTGTTGCATTATTATTCCATGCATTAGTCAAGTTTCAACACAAATATACAACAAATAGGCATAAAATACATTAAAAACAAATCAAAAATCCTGTCATCATTATCGTTAAAAAAATAATGTAATAAATCCATAGTTTATTTTAGCTTCAATGATATGATATCAGTCAGTTACTTTTATTACTGATTTCTCACGCATTTTCTTTTATATATTCGATTTCATAAACATGTGGATTAACCTGTCGACACGCCAAGCCTAAGCATCGGCTTCTGAATAGTGATTTTTCATGCGTGGCTTAGATGTGGCACAAGGCATGGGGCACCCAGTGAGGATCAAACTCACTACTCAGTCGTAATTGATCTATCGAGACGAGCTCGCTAACCATTACACCGCCTTGGGGCGCCCCATCGGCTTCTGAATAGTAATCCTCTTCAAAACCATCAAATGTACAGAGACTCGCACAGGTGCAAGAGATAATCGGCCAATCGAATTAAGAAAGCCATGATTTGAGAACACCTGCAATTTCGCGGAAATCCATCTTGTGACTTTCTATCAGAAGATCAATAACACGATCAGCCCTGTAAGTGGCAACAGGTTACTTTTCAAACGAATATGTCGCAGGATTCGCCTTTGTAGTTCTTTCTTTCATTTTTGGACGCATGCACATCGATAGGCAGTTGTCAAAAAATAAATAAATAAAACTGCAAAACAAAGCTGAGTTCTCTCTCTAGGAGAAAATGCAACTGCTGATAATTTCATTTCTTTTATAGATCGGAAACTAAACGCAAACGCTATTAATTCAGTCTGTGAAATTATTTCAAACTAGTAGTTTTCCTTTTGTTAAATGGGCTCAACGTAAGAGGACTGTATCTTTTTTGAAGAGAAAACATGCGAAAAGAGGGTTGCTAGAACTTGTGACTTTTTAAAAACCTCACATTTCGAAATGTCCCTGTTTCAGAGACAGGAAAACAATGAAAAGAGTAATGAACAGCTATGTAATATATATGCAATTATATGCTATTGAATTCTGAACAGTTTTCTCAGGGATGACGAAGAGGCTTGAAGCAAAAGAGATGCTGAGTATATCATGGACGGTAACATGTGACCAATGAGGGAATTTTAAACTTAGAACACTAACCATCATTTAAAATTATACCACTACTAAGCATGGGTATATCATACACGATTTTGAAAATATTAAATATAGATATTTATCTGAAATATTTTACATGCAGGTACTTCAAACTTTGTACTTTGAATTAACATTAATAGGAAATGAAAAACATATTATTTGGGTAAGAAAATCAGGTACTGAAAATTGTAATTAAAAATAGGAAAATTTGCGCTTGGTATATTATACCTATGGTTAGTGTTCTTGGGTTAAGCAACATAAGAAAATTGACATTTTTACTAAGGAACAGAAAAATAGTTGTGAAATCTGGGATACATAATGAGAATAGAGCTCTTGGAGAATTTGACACTCACAGACATATTGAATGGGGAAAAAAGTTTGAAGAAGACTGAGTAAGCACTCTAGCGAGCTTTGGTAAAGGCACGGCAGAACATGGAAATGAATAGTAAGCGAACAAAGTGTGCTTAAAGCTATAAAGAACACGGCCTGATATAATACAACATATAGAAGAAGAAAACTTGGTGCTCCTCGGCGGGGTGTAATAGAAAGCTTGCCTCGCTAAAACAGTTACAACTGAATAGTGAGTTTGATGCTCACTGGGTGCCCCATACTTTCGGCCTTTGCCACATCTAAGCTACGCTTAGAAAGTCAAGACATAAGAAGAAAACATAGACACTGAACACCTACTACAAATGACAAGAAATTCAATTCAGAATTAATACTTGGCCTTCGATTTCAGCCTGATTTTTACGTGTGCACCAATCTCAAAATCACGTGACAATATATTTTATAATAATAATAAGGCTGTAAATGGATTTACTCAGGAAATGTCACAGGGAGATTTACAGGGTTTGCATACATACATATTTTTTGTGGGGAGGGGGGGAATTCTCATTCTTAAAGTAAACAGTCCTCCAATTTATTTGAGGTGCTACTTTCTGTGGTTCATTTCCCCGCGGTCAAACTCCAACAACAACCGTCCTGGGTAAGACGATAAACTACATCCAGGAGCATGTTCTCTGATCAGGAGGTTTTGAGGAGCGTGGAACCACCTCTTAATTGCTGGTGGCGCCCCTTGGGGTCGCGGCTATGGGCCAATAGTTAACTATTACCAGCAATACTTTTTTTAAAAAAAAATATTACCAGCAATACAATTTGGAAGGAAAAATATTACTAGAAACAGATTTTTGACAAAACAAAATATTACCAGCAATAAATAATGTTGTCGGCATTAAATAACCCATTGAGGTTGATATGCCATAAAACAAAATAAACCAAACCAATCTAAACCAAAGAATACATATTCTATTTATACGAATCTATACTAAAAATGTTGTCAGCATTTAACAACCCATTGAGGTTAGTATGCTGTAAAACAAAATAAACCAAACAAATCTGAACAAAAGAATACATATTCTATTCATGCGAATCTATCCTAAAAATGTGGTCGGCATTAAATAACCTAATGAGGTTGATATGCCATAAAACAAAATTAACCAAACCAACAACAGTTACTAAGAGTTGTTTAATAATTAGAATATGACGATAGAAACAATGAAAAGAAATTTGAAATACTATTTCATACAGAATTTTTGATATGATAGTGAATGCTATACAATCTCTTCCTAAATTGAAAATAAAATTGAAGCGACAGTGTTTTAAAACATATACTGAGAAAACCATGAACTTATCATGTGACCATCTTGGAAGTTATAATTAAAATAGGGATTAAAAAGACACTTATATTTTCATCACACTGGTAACAGTTTTAAATGTAGGAGATATTTATGCGATACCCAGTATAAAGAGCTTGGATTCCGAGAATTGTTAATGGTAAGAAAAAAATAAATACATAGATTTCTTTACATTTGAAAGTAAAACAAAGACTAAAACCAAAAACAAATCATTCATCATTTGAAAAATTCATTGTCGACGTACACAATTATTATAATAACGAAGTAATTTTAATAACCACGTTAATGAGCAATGTTCACATGATTGTGGTATTGCTTATAATAAAGTCATTATTATCTCCGCGTGCAGGCTAAAATTGACAACCAGTTAAAATATAGGATACGTGCGTCTATTAATTAGCCTAATTTTCCTATTGAATACAACTCACAAAAGATATTTTCATTATTAGGAGTATGAAGAGGAGAAGTAGTAAGGGAGTAACCTTAATTGACTTATATCTGTTTTCCTCTAAGTAAAATAATTGTGTATTTGGGTAGCAATCGTACTTTTATACAAGTTTGATTAAAGATGGCTGACAAGGAAGTGCGATGAATCTTTTTATTCAATTTTACTTGTGTTTGTTTAAGTTAAAAAAAACAAACAAACTGTCCCGATGCTCAATATATCCGAGCGCTTTCGGCTATTCTATTCGGATATAAGAGACCCGGATATAAGAGAAACCCGGATATAAGAGAGATTTTCTCTGGTCCTAAATTAGAGCTTGTGTTAATGTATATAAATTAGACCCGGATATAAGAGAAACCCGGATATAAGAGACTTCTCCGGTCCCGACAACTCTCTTATATCCGGGTTACACTGTAGTTATTTTCAAGGATGTTTTTGTATGCTATTTTTTAACTGAATGCGTAGATTTTTTATATGCATCTACAGTGATCAGAATGCTTTGTTTGTTTGTTTTGTCTTTTTTGTTTTTTTTGTTTTGTTTTTTGTTTTTTTTTTTTTTCATTTAAACACACCTGGAAACTTACCAAACACCATGCGCAGCATACTCGTCGAAAATACAAATATAATAGTCGTATCCACATGAAAAAAGGCTAAAAATAATGGAAGCGTTAATAATAAGAGAGGAAAAGTCAACACTCAATTGCATTAACTATGAACACGGCCACAATATGCTGACCGTGTTTGAAAAAAGTAACGATACTAGCACGTGTTTGGTGAAAATTTACAAAAGCACGCAACGATTGAATAGCGTGTATCTTATTTTCTGTTATCTTTTCTGGTGAATTCATGAAATCACTCGGCAATGATAACATAATTACGATCAAATGGAATGAAATAATTTTATAGGAAAATACTTTACGAAATAAAATCTTTACATACACCCAGGCATAGACAAGGAAAAATAATGATGTTGAAATGTCCATGATACGCAAAATAAACGTTCTCATAGATAGATAGATAGATAGATAGATAGATAGATAGAGAGATAGATATCACATTACTTTAAAAATTATTTTCATAGGATACGCGTGTTCCAGTTAACGCCCTGTTTTGTTTTATCTGATTTCTTTCACCGCTTTGTCCAGATTCGTTTACTTTATTGAAATTCAGGAAAACACAGACCGGTTATTTCAATTTCACACTTATAAGGTCATTGATTCGAGTTTTACTAAACCTGAGTGTTTTGTTTTCAATGAATGTCTTCTTTTTCTTCTTCATGCCATGCTGCTTCAGTTCGTGGTCGATCATGGCTCTCCACAATTTTATGCCCTTTGTTGCTCTTAGTTTATTTTGTCCTTTTACTGTCTCCACCAAATCTTATTTTCCGATCCATTTTCATAAGCTTTTTAGGCAGGTCATGAGCTGTTTTCCTCTGTCCCTTTTGCCTTCAATCTGTCTTGTGAGTATCAGATTTCCCAAGCTCTCTTTCTTCATGACGTGCCCTTGATATTTCAACCACCATTTTCTTATGTTAAGCATGTGTTCTTTTGCTTTCCATTTTCTTCAAAACTTCATCATTGCTCACATGTCTAGTCCTTTGTCTTGCTACTATTACGTAAACATCCATATCTATCTATCTATCTATCTATCTATCTATCTATCTATCTATCTATCTATCTCTCTATCTATGTGTGTATATATATATATATACATACATATATATATATACATATACATGCATACATATATATATATAGATAGATAGAGATCTCTATCTATCT
>CAHIKZ030005267.1:1230000-1235000 GCA_903632075.3 Acanthosepion pharaonis | reverse complement strand
ACAAAAAAAAAAAAAAAAGAAACATTGCCTGGGCTGAAATGATTAACAAACGTTTTCAACAAATCGATATTTAAACAAAGATTCATTAATTTTCTCTTCAAAGTAGGAAGTTTTATCTTGACTAATTTGAAGGAAACAAACACCATTTTTAAACAAAAAAGAGTTTTATTTACTTAGTTCTTTATTCAAAGTCGAACGTATAAATAATTTCTTCCTTAAAGTCGATATTCCACTGTTTATTTGGTTTTTGCTATTTATAAGCAAATAAATTCACTGATTGTTTCTAACTGAAAGATTTCTTGTATTGTTTTTCAGGCCTTCGTTTATTTATATTTACTTTTGCCTTCATCCATCGTTGCCTTTGGTTTTCTTTTTCTTTTATTCCCCCCCCCCCAATGGTATCTTTTCTTTATTCATAACACGTTGTCTTTCCTTCTCTCGTATTTAAACCACGCATCTTCGATGTAATCGTTGCCCACTCGTGGAGCAACTGAACTGGGTCGTTTAACGACGTCTTCATTTTGTCCAATTGTCAATTCAGGATTTAATCAATTTATATCGCTTCTTTTTGATTCTTCTTCTTCTTCGTGTTAGGCTTTACTAGGAAGCGAGTGTACTCTCGTTAACTTAAATGGTGCTGTGGTCTAAATCATCTCTGTTGCTGACTTTGATTTTTTTTTATCAAATTTCATTATAGTAAACATTGGAATCGCCCCTCTCTTTTTGTCATTGTCCTAAGGCAGTTACGTTTTCCCCAGTTTCTCCTGACATAAAAATCTTTCTTTGTTTTTTATTTTTTTTATTTTTTTTTTTCATATTATATATTACAATATTAGACAGTTCGACTACGTATCTGTACTGAATGGTTACGACATTTGAATAAACATTAGGTTATCAAAAGCTTCATCTTCGCGTTTGAGACTTGGGAGATATTTTGAGAGCAATTTTAGGCCGGAAAATGACTGTCTTATATCACATCGTATACAATTCCTTCGCGGAAATTTCTTCAAATCACATCTTTTTGTTTTAGGGAATGAGCTCTTGTTTTGTTTTTCAGATTTTCGTCCGGAGTGTCGTCTTATTATTTCTTCAATCATTTTGCCACAAGCAAGTCAATAAAGCCACTAGGACACAACTTATTACTGCCTTTTAAAGAGTATGTGAAATAAGAAAAATACTATCCAGAATAGAGAATAATGGAAGAATAAGATTCACGAAAACAGAAGATAACAATGGAGATTACAATTAAATTTTTAAACTGCAAAATTAAGAGACATTGCCCCCAATCTAATACTGCGCTTAAATTCACAAAGTCTAGGTAGCATAGAGGAAACTTCGTCGGAAAAATTATCATGATAATATTGACGGAAAATGCACAGGAAAGCTAAATTATGACGTGGGGAAAGTACCTGCCAGATCAAGATTGAGGATTCTTCTTTAGATTTTATCAAGAATCTGTAAACGCATAGCAGGGACACCAGACCAGATGTGGCAGAAATATTCAATATATGAACGATTGGTTACCTCCAGGGTCTCTAGTTAGTTTTCGACCCCAGATAACCAACAGAATTTTCAAGGCAGACTTGACCTCTCTACACGAAAAGTTGATACAGAATCATTTACCGCTCACCAGAGTAATAGACACATTTGTTTAAATGGAAAAAAACTAACGGAGAAAGCTACACGACACGTTGTAAATGTTTAAATCACTCACTTGTCAATACACATCCACTCTTTTCATTTTTTTTCATTCCTTTCGTCTTTTTCTTTTCGCCTTTTCTTTTCCCCCATTATCTCATCTTCTTTTTCCTCCACCCCTTTTTTTTTCTCTTCATAATCTTTTAATTCTTTCCACACCTACTTTCTCTCTCTTTTAACATTTCATTAGATAAGGTATTATGTACACTATTTACATTGTTGGGACTATCGTCCTTATCTTTGTTGCCATATTTATCACAACGTTTCAGCCGTTGTACGCTCCGGCCTTCTTCAGGTGGTTGAAATGTCGAACTTAACCTTTTATTTCACTCGCTGGTGTAGACTGTTCCATTTCCACGTGCCATGTCTAATGGATATCAGTTATCTCCTGTTAATTTCCCTCACCAAGTTCTCCACCGCCTTAACCAGGTATTGAACTCACACGCTTTGGGTCCTGTCACTAGATCTAAATAACGCTTTTAAACACTGTGTCATGTGTTCTTGAGGACATGTATGAATTTCTGGGACTTATGAAACTAATGTCTTCAGCAACCATTTTTACCAGTCTCATATTGCAATTTTTGCTGTTATAATTTCATTTTTTTACCAGAACTCATATTGCAATTTTCGTTGTTATTATTGCATTCCTCTGGCGCTTCTTATTACTAGTTCCCATATTGTATTCATTTCTATGCTTTTTTGGCTCCTTAAATCTTCATCGGATTTCTTCTATTATTTCCATTGTCCTTTTAGGATGTGGGATAACATGGCTCTCAACATCTTCTTATCCTTGGTAGATTTAAGCAATGTTTGTCACCTTATTATTCCTCCCACTATCTGTTCTGCCATTCATTTATACCAACTTGCCGCTCCCTTGCGTACCAAAACACAAACCTTACTCCCCCGTCAAGTTGACTTTTGATTGGAATTTCTTATTGCATGTCACATGGGTATCTCATTATTTCCCATAAAAATTGTTATACAAATGGGATAAACAGTAAAGTGAAGGCAAGATGTACTTAAGGTAAAGTGTATGTGTGTGTGTGTGTGTGCGTTATGGCTCAGATGTGCAACTGCGACCCTTTGGCTAACCAGTTTTCTTTATCATCGCCCCCTTGAACTTTCAACCGCCCCTAGCGGCGTGGTACCATCCACTTTGGGAATGACTAACTTACATAAATTGTTACGAAGATTACTCACTGTTTCTCTCTTGCCTTTAATATATCCACTGAGGAGAAATTCTCTAAGCCGCCTTTCCACTCAACGATCACACTCCGACAGGCGACTTATAGTAATTGACTAAGAGAAAAGTTCTTCGAAAATCTCTTACGAACTATCGTGAGGCACCAGTTGCCGACATCATCTTATTATACTTAATTCTGCTCCTAAATTTACCACTTAGTCTACCATCAAACATTTAATATATTGTTATCATTTTAAATTAAAACAATATCAAAACAGAAAAAAAGTGAAATTTAAGAGGAAAATCGCGGCTTAGTTCAACGAGGAACTCAGCTGTATGCAGTGGACGGACACAGACCCATTTACGTGCGTCTCTTTTGTCCATACAATCCGATTAGCCTCAATTTACAAAGCTGTTGAAGCTAGTTAAAATCTTCCTTAAGCTGATTTCATACTTTCTATTTAATAGGGAAGTCTGCAGAAATTATTAATGTGGAAGATTTCTTTCAACAAAAAGACAGAAAAAATAATAAGACATGAGTAGAAAAAAAAGCGAAGGCGGCTGAATCAGTTTCATAGCGATATATGTAGAATTACAATATTAAGTGTACGTTTCTTTAAAACACACATACATACATATATATATATATATATATATATATATATATATATATATATATATATATATATATATATATATATACCCAGGCTTTTGAACAGGAGTAAGTTTATACCCTGTTTCATGTTTACGATTGGGTTTTCCGTTTCTTCTGAAGTCTTCTCATTTTGTGTCATGCCCAGTAGACCCTTGTGTTTTAGTCGCATTACCGGCTTGGCTGAGGTAAATTGATTATATGTATGTATGTATGTATTCGTGTATATATATATATATATATATATATATATATATATATATATATATATATATATATATATATATATATATATATTGTGTGTGTGTGTGTGTTTGTGTGCAAGCGTCTGTCTTTCTCTCTGTGTGTAAGTGTGTTTAAATACCTTATTCTTATATTGAGCTTCCGGGTATTATATTCGGTCATCATAGAGTTGATGGTAAAATTTACTGTGAAGTTTCCTGAAGAGTGAATGTAATTCCGGGAAACACACAGTAGAAATAAGATAAGTGAACATTTATTATTATTATTAGGTTGGTGCAAAATGTAATGACGTAATAATGTCGTTTTTGACCTTAAAAATACGTCAAAAAACGACATTATTACGTCATTATTTTTGCACCAACCTAATATTATTATTATTATTATTAATGAATAAAAAAAAT
The DNA here is from genome assembly GCA_903632075.3 of Acanthosepion pharaonis. Taxonomy (NCBI): domain Eukaryota; kingdom Metazoa; phylum Mollusca; class Cephalopoda; order Sepiida; family Sepiidae; genus Acanthosepion; species Acanthosepion pharaonis. The sequence goes on along the minus strand of CAHIKZ030005267.1, from coordinate 1,230,823 downwards.
GAATTGATTCGTTATAAATTGCTTTGTTTTCGTTTCGGATATGAAACTCAGCAGATATATCTTTCGAGAAAATCTGAACGAATGAATGGGCTTTAAGGCAAATAGTGCTTGAGTGTGGAGGTCTCCGTAGCCAAGCCGTCAAGGTACGCTGGATCAGACCGTGGTCCTTACTGAAAAGGGAGACGAAGATTCGAATTATGTAGGAGGAAAGATTTTCTTTAAGTTTCACGGAGTGCGCAAAGCGGGAGACGAAATAAAAACAGTTTAAAAATGGAGCATCTACTCAAGTACGGGTATTCGCTAAAAATAATAATAGTAAATATATGTCGGATTAACAATAAATGTATCTTCCTTTCTCTCACGCCCCTCACTCTATCTCTCTGTCCCTGTCTCTATCTCTCTCTGTTTCTCTCTCTCTCTCTCTCTCGCTCTCTCTGTTTCTCTATCTCTCTCTCTCTCTCTCTCTATATATATATATATATATATATATATATATATATATATATATATATATATATATATATATATATATAACACCTGTCTACTCTCAACCACTGCTGTTTCATCTTTGTATTACCCCTTCCTATATCTCACTAGATAGACATATCTCCGTTTCTCCCCATTTCTTTTTTTGTTTTTTTCTCTTTCTTTCTTTTTTTTTCCCTTGTTCTATTTTGAATTTATGTTTTAATATTTCGTTTTGTGCCTGGTAAAATTTTAAATCCATTTATTGTTGAAAGCGTTTGGTCTGAGGAAGTGAAACCAAAATATCGGTTTCGCGAAATACAATATTACCATGGGTTTCTAAAGTCTCTGCTTTCTT
>CAHIKZ030005267.1:1177500-1225000 GCA_903632075.3 Acanthosepion pharaonis | reverse complement strand
TGATGAGTCGATGCCCAACGTTTTGAGGAAATTAGCGTGAGAAATGACCCTCTTAAAAAAGAAATAATAGAAAATAAGATTCATGGATTTTCTTGGAGAATCGATTGCGAGAGGTGAATGAAATATTTAGCAAGATACCGGGAATATCAGGAAAATTGGTCATATGAAAAGTTAGCTCAATCTGTCCAAATACAATGAACTTCTGGTATCGTTACCTATGTGCGAATTTTTACAGTCCCCGAAGAGTATAATATATTCCAGTATAAATTCCTGACACTACGTCAAACCGTCTTTTTACACGTTACTGTTGACTTCATACCTTTTTCCACCTTTTGCACCTGCTACTGTTACTCTTTTTTTTTCCTAATTTGCTTGGCACTTTCAATGGAGAAACTTGAACTAAGAATTTCGAAGCAAATAAGTAAAAAGAAACTAAAATAGAAATTAAATATAAAAACTTCCCCAGTTAATATTCTACCTTTTTTTTTATTGATTGGCTCCCACTGATTAGGAAATAAAAATCAATAATTTAAATTTAATAATAAAAAAAACACAAAATTAATTAGAAAAAAAAAATCATTAAAATCAATTTATATCTTTAAATGGGGAAAAAATCATTAGATTACGTTATTTGATTTCAATTACATCTGCGCATTTTCATATCTACATACCTGCACAAAACGGTCATACATAAAATATCGGTTACACCAAAAGATTAACAACGAGGGAAAGAGTTATTCTGTTGCTACACCACGAGAAGGGAAGGAGTTTTTTTTTTTTTTTACTCGAAAAGGGTGTCAATAGGTGCTCAAACACTATATCAGATACTGTGATTTACTAGTGACAGAAATATTTTCATGCCTTTCCGAGTGAGGATTAGTGAGAATTGAAATTCAAAATACTGGTGAAATAATATGATTTTTTTTTAAAGCCTTCAAAGTAAATTGAAATTAACTAGGTCGTGTTAAGATCTTTTAAGTACGACTTTTATATAAGCAAGCACAAACAGAATTAGAAACCTTCTCAATAATTTTTTATGTTAAATTATAGCTCAACTGATACGAGCATATACAAGGTATATGTGGAAAGCATCTAGCTATTTAATATTAATGAGAATTAGCGTGCCGAGTGAAATGACATTGGAGTCATCTTCAAATGACTTCAGTTTTTAGAATGCCAACAACTGTAATGGAGTGTTCTCATGGTACCTCAGCTTGGGGTAACTGTTAGCAAACTTGTCTCGCTAAAACAGTTATAACTTTTCCTCGCTGGGTGCCCTCTACTTTCAGCCTCGTGCCACATCTAAGCTACGTTTGGAAAATCAGTAATATATGCTTCTCATTAATCTCGACCACGATCAGTTTTTTTTTGTTTTGTTTTTTTACGGGGACGATTTTAAATTTGGGAAAGTACATATATCGTTGGGAGTGAAATTTGATATCATTTTTATACGTTTACGTTTTACTGAATATAGTGCAATTTATTTTTCTAGCGTTTGAACAAATTCTAGTTCTCTGTATTTTCACAATGTGGAGATATTTACATCTTCCGCTGAAAAATCTGACGGCTGTCAGCGAGAGGAACAGCCCAAGAGGGGTCCTAAGATTTTGAGATCCAAACAAGTTCAAAAATTTAAATATGTGGGCAGTGTTTTGACAAACGAAGCACAATTTGACACAGTAAATCCGAAGGCGGATAGATATAGCGAAAGAAGCCATCCAAAATCTAAACAAAGTAATATGAAACTGGAAGATTTTTCCCAAACAGAAATAATTGGGTTGGACTATATAGTATTGATCCTTCTCTATGGGAAAAATTCTAGACAATCTCTTCACAGATTAACAGGAGACTTGATTACTGTACGATCAACGAAGTTAAGCAACGTCGAGCCAGGTCAATACCTAGATGAGTAGCCACTTGGGAATAAAAGGTGTAATGGATAATCGCTCGGAATTGTTAATCGGAGAGCCGACTTATAATTTCAGTTATGTTAGTTAAAAGGACTTACCCACAGATACCCTTGGAAAATGTATGAATCCACCTCTTCTCCACCTTGCTATGGGTTAATTAATAAGACTTTTATCACGAAATCATTCTCCAAAGAAACTATAAAGATCTTCCAATCTAAAAATATTTCATGTCTTTAAATAACATGCAAAAGGTCGATAATCCGTAAGAAATGAATCAATCAACACAAGGTACTTGAATCCTCAGACTGAAAATCCAATGAACCGAAGATATATTTAACGTGGAAGCTTTAAGGAAAACGGAGAGAAAAAGGTCCCTTATACTAAAAATTAAAGATAAGTCAGCTGAAATTTCCGGTACACATAATGAGGAAAGAAGACTTGTAAAATTTGGCACACCCAGGATATAACGAAGTCAAGAGGGACAGTGAGAAGCATCAGGGTAACTTATGAACTTGTGTAAATGAATTTCAGCCTAGAGATTGAAAGGGATGTGGAAAAGACAAAACTTATTAAGAACTACAAAGGAGAGGAATTTGTTGAGAGTCATTATCGCCTACGTCATGAAAAGACATGTCATATTGAATAATAAGAAGATAATAAGAAGAAAGTATCTAATAAATAAAATATTTCCAATTACATATACCAGCACCCATTGTGCATATAATTTGGGGAAAAATATTGTATGTTCTGTATATTTTTTCTGCAAGCAGTGAATCATAATTTGAAACAAATCACGGGTGGTAATGAAGACAGCGGAATAATTTTCTTCCAACTGATGACGAAAAATATCGCTGAAAGAATCTCGCACATTGTCTTTGATAGAATTATATATATATATATATATATATATATATATATATATATATATATATATATATATATATATATATATATCGTTTGTGTTACACACCAGATCATGCCAGAAAAGACTTTATATTCAGTGTCATTCACAAAAAATGAGTTGCAAATTTGACCTGACGAGTGATCTCCTACCGCTGGGTGCAGTCCCAGTCGCACCTCTTATGCAAACGCGGGAAAGTGTGACAAGTCATGTGTGTATGTATATGAAAAATTGTAAATAATTTTTTGTGGCGCGTTTTATCCGATGGGATTTAATCGGACCGGAAATCATAACGGATGAAACGCGTCACAATTCCATTTTTCCAATTTTTTTTTTCAATATTTTTCTACATACTGTTTATTGATATATAAAATGAAACAAAATTATATATTATATAGTCGACTCTCCCGTCGAATTCGATGCATGAGGGTCAAGCAGATCAGTTCCCTGGAAACCCACAGCAGCACATGAGATTTGATTATAGTGGTGAAGGTTTCGTGCAAGACCAGCCACACTTTTCGAAGGACCGAATTCAGAGACCTGGTGCACTACGTGCCACAAGTTCCCCAAACGACCCTCCGCAGGTTTTGAATTCAGAGTTGTTCTTCTCCTAGACCAGTTGCCATCCAAGGCTATAGAACCCAGTCTGTCCTACTATTTACCCATAGCTGGGGGAGAAGAAGAGGATTCACACCTTTCCCAAGGGTATTAGCACGCAAGTGAATGTAATGGATTCGACTGGAATTCGAACTCGGCTCTCCGATTCCATTACTCCAACGTGCCTCCTCTCTCTCTCTATATATGCATATAACACGCACACACATATACATACATACATACATACATACATACATACATACGTACGTACGTACGTACATATATTCATCTATATTATAATATAATATAAAAAACACGAGTAAAGAGAGAGTCTTTCTCTAACAACACAGGGGAGAATGCATGGTTCCCGTTTCAGATGAAAAGCCAGGGACCGCGCACGCGCACTGGCCGATAAGAATGGACAAATTACCGGAGGGAAATAATATGTTGACATATTCACTCTTGCCATCTTCATGACACCACGACACCATTCGACTTAATTTCTTGAAAACACTTGATATGAACAACAGACAAAAAACGGGGGTAGAAAAAAAAGATGGCTGCCTTCAGTCATCCCTTTTTATTATTTAGTAAGATCATTTTTTGAGTTCACAAGACTTGCTCATTAAACAACAAAAGAAAAATACTTACCAAACCACAGTAGATTTTCGTTTCTTTCAGCAATAACCTGGTTATCAACCAAGGCTTTAGGACTCAATCTGTCGTGTTATTCAAACCATAACTGGAGACGGATTAATACATTTCAAAGTGGTAATTGCGTGAAGGGCCTTAGAAATTCTTAATTTTTTAAGTAAATCAATCTTACATATTATTTTAACATACTTGGGAGAGGAGACATCGTTTAATAGTTTTGTTATTCTTTCTCTTTTTTGTTTTTGTTGGGAAACATGTATGAAAAACTAAACGGACTGCACAGATCAAATAATTAGTAAAATACAATAATATAAAATAAAACAGAAAGAAATTCTATGTATTTTGGTGTAGAGATATATACATTTGCGATAGTCGTTTTTCAATTCAAAGCCTATTTGACTTACAAGAAAGGAATGCATTTATACTATAGACATTTAATTCTTAACAACACGAAATATAAAATATATTCGCCCATTGATTTTTGTGATGAAATATTGTAATAGTAAAACAACGCATTTTAAAATTTGTAAGGAAATTATATATTGTTTGGTAGTAACTAACATTGCGAAGATAGACTCTTAGCATGAGAAACTTATTGTATTTGATGACATAAAATCACAACACGTTTTACTAAAAAACAAAAGGTGCAATCATATCCTTGGGCCAGGTTTATATATATAGTAGGGAGGGCAGCATTGACAGTATTCGTAGTGGCTACAACTTCATAATACTGCAACAGTACGATGTGATATATATATATATATATATATATATATATATATATATATATATATATATATGCTACAAAATGATGAAAATATTTTACCTTCTGTACTACCTGACGTTCAACCGTGAGGTTTCCTCAGGTAGCCAGGCAAATTGTATTCTTTAACACACCTCAGTTTTCTTTTGAATCACATTAGATTAACGGAAGTTAAGAAGAGGATGAGTTGTGGGAAAATGTCTTTATTCACATTCAACCGGACTCAAAAAAGTTGAGGATATTGTTAATATATTGGCATTTAGACATTATGTCCAATCGTTCATTTAAAAAGTTTGCACGATCTAGATGTGTTGCAATCGCAAACGCTCATCCTGCTTGTAGTCCTCTCCTTAAGCATTAAGCACTTCATATATATATATATATATATATATATATATATATATATATATATATAAAAGTGAACATAGAAGTCAACACTTAGGCGACAGTCTGTTTCAAATATATGCAATCGTCAGGCCACGTGTGCTGTTATTTTTCTCGGCTATTTATATATATACGGGTTAGTGGTGCATTGTTATTCTATTATTTTTTACCGGAAGTTTTGTTCATTTATTTGAGTCAAGTTATATTGCTCGTTTTTATTTATTTTTTATTTTATTTTTTTTTGTTTTGTTTCTTATTTTATTTATTTATTTATTAACGTAGTAAAAATTTGTTTATATCACGTATTTAACAGTTTTAAATAAATAAAATAAGAAACAAAAAAAAAATAAAATAAAATAAAATAAAATAAAAAAATAAATAAAACAAGCAATATAACTTGACCCAAATAAATGAACAAAGCGACTTCCGGTAAAATAACCGCCATAATAGAATACCCACAATGCACCACTAACCCGTATATATATAAATAGCCGAGAAAAATAACAGCACGTGGCCTGACGATTGCATATAGCATGAAACAGACTGTCGCCTCTAAGTGTTGACTTATGTTCACTTTTATATTTACACACGCTCTTTCTGATATTGAGCACTTTATCCCATAAATATAGCACACCTTAAGACTATATTTCTTTATATATATATATATATATATATATATATATATATCCGTCTTTACATACATTTTGTGTGTATATATATATATATATATATATGTGTGTGTGTGTGTGTGTGTGTGTGTGTGTGTGTGTGTGTGTGTGTGTCTCTCAATAAATTTGAAATGGACGTCTTAACCGGCTCAAAAATTTCGCGCCAGAATATTCATTCCGATCTGAAGACGCCTAGAAAATTAGACGAAGCGCACTGTCTCTTAACGATTTTCGTCTTTTTCTTTTAATGCGTACAAATATTAATCCGACGTTAATAATATGTCTGCATGCAAGCATAAACGCACCAGCCTCTTGCCTGAGAGCGAAAAACTTCTGATTAAGCTTACTGAAGTTTTTCATTTTCCAAGTCAAATTTTTGAAAAAAATTATCTTCTGCCTTTTGCATCGTTCGAATATATATATATATATATATATATATATATATATATATCGTTTTTTATCTCAGTTCTCGGAAAAGTTTTTTTCAGCTTTGCGAGGAAAAATGTTAATTAGTAATTTATATATTGGTAGGTGGGGTAAAAATCACCAAATGGACAGGTTTCTTTCTTTTCTTCACTTAATTCTTTCTCTCTATGTCCTTTTCCTTGTCATTTTCAGTCTCTTCTATTGCCCTCTCTCAGCCACTGCTATTATTATTACAACCATCGCGTCTTCTTCGATCTGACGGTAAACAGTTTCCCAAATTAAATTTGAATTACTTTACCTAGCTTCTCGAATTTTTAGAGACATAGTGTCAAGCTAGACTTGGGCATGAAATTTGTGATGCACAAATATATATGGGCATATATGTATATAAAGAAAGAATTTGTAAAGTCTCTGAATCTGTTGGGGGATATTTTATTTAAACTGTCCCTCGCTAATTTATTTACACGATTATTTCCCCTCCCCTCGTTACAAGTATATATACTTGTTTGTTATTTTAGTGTGTTTCCCCCTCTTTTTTCTCTTCATTATCGTTAATATTCTTTTCGCTAATCCAACGATTGTCTCCTGATGAGATGTTGGCTGAAAGGGCCCTAGAGACTTTTAAAATTAAAATCAATGCATTCCTTGTTTTTAAAACTATATATAAATTTTGTACCTCCAAACATTTGTTTATATATATTAAAGTGAACATTGAAGTCAAAATTCAGAAGCGACAGACTGTTTCATGCTAGACGCAATCGTCAGGCCGCGAGTGTTGGATTGTTTCTCGACTATTTATATATACGGTGCTGAAGTCAATGTTCACAGCTATAATTATATTTACATAAGCTCTATCTCTGTTATTGAACACTTTATCCCATAAATATAGCACAACTTATATATATATATATATATATATATATTCTTGTCAGCAAGAAATTGTATGTATGTGTTTGCGTGTCTTTGTATGTGTGATCTCGATTGCGTGTAAGTCACTTTATCTTGGGACTAAATGTGATAGTTGCCATTGGAATTTTATCAATATGCATGCAATATACAGTGTAACCCGGATGTAAGAGAGTTGTCGGGACCGGAGAAGAAGTCTCTTATATCCGGGTTTCTCTTATATCTGGGTTTGGTCTATTTTGTTTAGGTAAGTATGGGCTCTAATTTGGGACCAGGGAAAATCTCTCTTATATCCGGGTCTCTTATATCCGGGTCTCTTATATCCGGGTTTCTCTTATATCCGGGTTTCTCTTATATCCGGGTCTCTTACATCCGGGTTACACTGTATTTTTAAATATTTTTAGCTCTCGGTTTTTAATCAGTTATATATTTCTTTTGCTATGCGTTCCTGTTGTTTTTTGTTTGTTTGTTTTTTCATAACTATTTTCTTTTATAATATATTAATGTTGTTGATATAGGTGCAGCATTGAATTTGTAATCTAACGATGAAATATCGTTTATTTCAAACAACGTGATTTTCTCCGTTGTCAATGCACTTAATTTACACGTAATATTAATAACCTAGTCCGAAAATTAAGAAGCCAAGTTTTAGATAAAAAAAAATCCGCTGATGCCATAATGATACGTTTTCCTATTTGTATGTATTTACATTATATAAGCTTGACATACTTGAATGGAATTTTTTCCGCGCATTGAAATACAGAATAAATGAGGTTGATTCGTACCCGTGGACGTAGCATAGCATGTGTGGGCTATTTTTTCTACTTTTTCCCTGTTAAATAACAGTACTTACCGCATGAATATTCCTCACACGAAACAACAGCACTTTTGGCCTGAATATCGTTCCCACGAATTAGCAACACATAGGGTCTGAATAGCATCACTTAAGGCCTGCACATACATCGCACTAAATAACGGCATTTACGGCGTGAATGTCCTTTGCGCTAAATAACAGAACTTACCGCCGGAATTCCTTCCCGATAAATAACAGCACTTGCGATCCGATGATAGTTCGCGCTAAATAAGAGCATTTACGGCGTGTAGGTCCTTTGCGCTAAATAACAGCATTTACGGTCGGAATTTCTTCCCGATATATAACAGCCCTTATGATCCGATAATACTTCGCGCTAAATAACAGCACTTACTGCCTGAAGATCTTTTGCGTGAAAAAACAGCACTTACGGCCTGAATATGATTTGTGCTAAATAACAGTATTTACGGCCTGAAGATCCTTTGCGCTAAATAACAGCACTTACGGCCTGAATATCCTTTGCGTTAACTAACAGCACTTACGGCCTGAATATCCTTTGCGCTAAATAAATTGCGGCATGAATATCCTTCGTGGTAAATAACATTAGTTACGACCGGAAGATCTGTTACAACAAAAATCGATTGCCTGCTACACAGGTTTCTTGAAAATGAATGCATACATAGTTAAAATTCACACACACACACACACACACACACACATATATATATATATAATAGAAAAAAATTACATTAGAAATTATTGTAAATTACGTCTGCTTATTCTATCATGTTTCTTTCATATTCACGAATATTTTTCCGTATATTACAAATGATTAAGGCAAGAAATGCAGTGTAACAGTGAGAATTTTTATTTCTCAAGTACTTTCCATCTCTTTCTGCGATCGTCATCAGAGATGCAACTGGTAAGGCAAAAATTATGTGTATCTAACCAATACTGAATTTCAGTAAATTTTTAGCTATGTGCAGTTAACCATGACTGAAATTCAGTAATGGCTAACTACACACAGCAACACATTTATGAAAGAATTACGATAAAAATAAGCAGAAATAATGTTTGTAATTTATTCAATCAGACATACCGAAAAAGAATTTGCTGGCCAAATACACACACGCGCGCGCGCACGCACACACACACACACACATACATATACATACATACATATATATATATATATATATATATATATATATATATATATATATATGGAGAGAGAGAGAAGGGAGAGGGAGAGAGTGATAGATAGATAGATAGATAGATAGATAGATAGATAGATAGATAGATAGATAGATAAGTGAATATAGCATGGGATCGCATACATTACCGTTTCTTATTGATTTTAGCTGCTTGTTTAATATTGTATGAAGTTATTAGAGAATGATTTATTCACTGGACTTGTCGATAATGAAGATATTGATGCGCCTAATATTGTCTCTATTCACTCCAGCCCCTCCCGTCTTACACTCAACGTTTAAAAATATGTGTCGATCTATTAGTCGATGTTCTACTGCACCCAAATAAAACTATGATCAGAGCTAGCTTTATTTTTCTTTTCCTTCATTTTTTTTTTCTTTTTTGAGCTGTTGGGAGATGTTGATTATGAAAATCAAGTTTAATAGAGCTCGAAAATGAAAGAAGATGTAATTTCCCGAATGTTACGAGAAATAGAACCAAGAAAGAAAAAAAAATAAAAGCAAAGAATGAAAATTGAAACTGATCGCGGACATGGCTAACAATGCTAAGTGAAAGAAAAAAAAATATAATGGCAAGAGAAAATAAATGAATATTAAAATAAAGTGCAGCAAGTGAGAAAAGAGAGAGAGAGAGAGTATGAGTTGAAGCACGATAGAAACAAAACAAGACAGAGAAAAGGGAGACAAATCTGTATAAGATCTTGAAAGTAGATGAAATATATGAAATTGATATGTTAAATGAGGGACGAGATGGACAAAGATGGACGACAATAACTAGCAGCTAAAAATATATTACAAGAAAAGAAATTGCGAAAGAAGTAAAACATTATTTATTTGAAGGCTGAAAATATATCTGTGTATATTTGTGTAGACTTCTTCTCTACAATTTACATCCAACCAGTGCTCAATATGGTGTATATGGGTCCAGTTAAAAAGACAAAAATACGGTCGCCATTTTTTATAAGCTGTCAGAACGAGGATGCTTATTAAAATTTTACTATACCTGTTACTTAATATCCAGAACACCTGGTCTGCCGTCTAACTCTTATCTTTGAGAGAAGTGACAGTTTCATGCTTTCTTAAAGTAACTTTTAAAGCATTTCACTCAAAGCAGTGTAGGAGTGACACTAGCTCGCAAGGGGTTACAGAGAGTGGGAGCAGAATTAAAGAGGCCTAATAGAGGAAAGGATGAAGAGAAGGACGAGGGATAGATCAAGACATATGGAGAAGTCGATTGACATTGCATTTGAATATTTGGATATTATAGATATCAGGTAAATAAGTAATAGGAAGGGAGATCCACAGACAGGAAGTACGAGACATGAAGCTATTGGAGTAAGGCTATATTTAACCGTTTCCACAGTTTAAGGGTGGGACCTTTCTCTGATTCATCAGAAAATAATCTTCTATGACGCTGGGATTTGGAGCGATATTCCGAATGTGGATGCAAGAAGCTGGATATAATTAAGGCCTGTTTTTTTTTTTTTTTCATACGAGCTGTGGATGATGAAGTAAGCACGTCCAATTCAGTTAAATAGTTTGCGTTCCCTCAGGACGCGACATTACAATCGATATAGTGTTAGATTAACCCTAGAACTCTAACCATCAATTAAAGTTACACTACTACTAACCATGGGTATATCATACCCGATTTTGAAAATATAAAAAAAAATATTAAATATAAATCTTTATTTGAAATATTTTACATGCAGGCACTTCAAACTTTGTACTTTGAGTTACCATTAATAGAAACTGAGAAACATATTATTTAGGTAAGAAAATCAGGTACTGAAAATTGTAATTAAAAATAGGAAAATTTGCGCTGGGTCCTATATACCCATAGTTAGTGTTCTTGGTTTAATTATGGTTGAAAAGTGAAGTATTATCAAATTAGAGCGACGTATTATTTATTGAAAACTAAAATATGCACGTTAACGTTTCAAATAGGGTGGCACAAACATATTGATTGGTTAAGTGCAAGTGCATCAGAAGCACAATTTATTTTTGTCCCTGCTTAATTTTACAGTTCAAATCAGGTCATCTTTGGATCGATAGCGGTTACAGTAATTATAAAAGTATTCTGATTGACTGCCAGCATCACTCTTAATCAATGAGAGATTTAAATAATTAAAAATATTTAAAGATATTGTAATTTTTATTATGATTAGTGTGTGTCACATTTTAGTATGTAACATAGTAACTGTTATTACTGAGTGTGCAAACTTGAAAAGGAACGATTTAACCTGACGACATTAAGTCAGTGGGTCTCAACCTTCTTGCCCAGTGCACCCTTTTCCCCATATGTCAGAATATCGTCCTCCCTTTCTAAGAATATCCGACTTAAAAAGTGCATTCCAATATAACACGCAGATATTATTCAAAATTTTCATATATTTTCCATATTAGTACATATACATTTATACTGTTAACAATCTTGTCCGCTAGAAAAATTACGACTGACTAGTGAGTTCACTTCTCACTGGGAGCCCCATACCTTCAGCCTTAAGCCTCATCTAAACTACAATTAGACAATCACTGTATATATTTACATGAGATCACCTCAACTTGGTGTAATGGTTAGCAATCTTTTCTCGCTGAAACCATTACAACTGTGTAGTGAGTTTGATCCTCAATGGGGGCTCCATATGTTCGGGCTTGTACCACATCTAAGCTACGCTTAGGAAATATCCATATGCATTCAAATGGATTATTTTTAAGAGGATTTTTTTTTTTTACCGTAAATAAAAAAAGCAAGAAAATGTAAAAGATTTTCTCTACTACTACTGAAATCCTGAAGTTCCCATATGGTTGAGAAACCCAGCATTAGACTTGTTTTAAAACATTAAATACAGTATTATAGCTCTGTAAACCAAAATTGACACTGTGTCGAATATTCTGTATGAAGATATATTCTTGAAAATGGTAATTATAGTAGGCCGTTGGAATGCTCTGCAGAAATAGATACCATCTTGACATCAAGTCTTTCTATTATTTTTTCGGGAGTTTTAGGGACAATATAAAATTACATTAGAACTGCAGTTGATAGCGTAATACCTGATGTAATTGGAAGTGAATTCGAAAATGCATCGTTTCTTCCAATGCAACCAGAATAAACTACTGGCTGGGCAGTGCATGCCGTACTTTTTATTATCAAGTGTGTAGTTGAATGCAAAATAAATTAAGGATTTCTTAAGGATTTTATGATGAAAGTAATGATAAGAGTGCATCCAATTTGGCTGACATGATAGAAACTATCTTAAACATCGTTATCGATGCTAAAAGCCAGTTGGTTAGCCAAACGTACAAAGCACTGAGGGAAGAATAGATGAAAGTGGATAGAAACGAAATTGAATATCAACGAGTTTAAATGAGAGGATTTCATTTGTTGCTAAGTGAAAGAACCTAACTTGGCGTAGAAGTGCCGATAAATTTTAATATCAAATTTGCACAGTTTTAGCAAATCAGCATTTCCCAGTACATATCTGAAAATGGTTTCCTGATGTTTCTAGTCTCAATCCATCTTGTACTTTTATAAACCTACCATTTTTCCGTATATTGAATACTGTTGCCATAGTTGGTACGGTGCTCCTGCTGCACATCTCGAAATTATTGACAAAATTCAAAGCAGAATATGTAATGTAATCGATGCTGACCTATCATCTCAACTTCTTTCTCATCGACGTAGCATGTCTTCCCTCTGTCTTTTCTACAAATATTTTCATGGTAACTGTTCTGATGAGATTATTTTTCCCTGGTTCCCCAACTTTATGAATTTAAGCGTGCTACTAGATAGGCAACTAGATCTCATTGTTTTACTAATGAACAAGCTACATGCAACCCCCACTTCTACACTTTCTTTTCTCGAACAACTCACCTGTTGGAGCTCCCTTCCGAATTCTTATTTCCTGATAACTGCAATTTTCCAAAAAATAAATGCAACGTCAGTCGCCATTTTCTGTCTTTTTTATTTATTTATTTTTTTTTAACCCTGTTCCTTTTTAATCCTTTCTTCATTCTCTTTCAATCTCTGTAGCCGCCTGCGTTTTAGTTGCATTATCATGTTGGTTGGGGACGAAATGCTTAAAAGAATAACTGCATTCCATCACTGTGTGACATAAGCTGTAGATTCAGAACTGTACTTGCCATAAAAAGACATGCGCGAAATCTTCAGAATTACATATCAAAATACTTTATAAATGTCGGATATATGAAACTGATAATTATATATCAAAGCAAAATGGCTGAAATTGCATGTTTTACTAGACTGTTTTAATAGCAAAAGCTGAGAATATTAAGCAACATCGAGCCTGCTCAGTCCTTAGATTGATCACCACTTGGGAATAACAGGTGTTGTAAGCTTGGATGTTCGGGTGTTGTAATGGACAATTGTTAATCGGGGAACCGACTTCCATTTTCAGCTGGTTTCGTTATATTCCCTTAGACGCAAATGCCCCTGGGAAAGCAATGAATCTAGATCTAAACAACCCCAACTATGGGTTAATTAGTAAGACTTTTATCACTAAATCATTATTATCATAAAAATATTTCTTAAATTCTAAAAATATTTTCTGTCCTTACATAACCCGCAAAGGGTTGATAAGTCTTAGAAAACGAATCAATCAATCAGTTACTGAAATAAAATTATATATTATCTAATACATTAATAAACATTCTAGAGAAGAACATTATAAAAAAAGAAGATATCCCATTAATTAATGACATATTGAAAGACTATATGATTTGTTCCCCTTCTACAAAATGAATTACAATGAAATCTAATCGGAGCGATTTGCTTGTATTACGGAAATTTTGTAAACTGATTCGTTTGAAATTATGACAATTGCATGCGTTGATTTTTTTTTCTTATGCGGCATAAAGATGTTTTGTAGAGCAAACTCAAATTCTGAGCAAATGAGAGCATACGGTCATATCACGTTGAAACAACGGAACTCGTACGATCACAGCAACATGGAGCCTGACCAGTTTCTAGATGAGTGACCGTTTTCTCATCCAGTTATTTCGTTATATAATGAGCATACGTGAATATCCACTATCAATATGCAATTTGAAGCCAATTTTCACAAACAACTCCATAATTGAACTCATCACGAAACTAACTTGAAAAGAACTGACACAAGCACATTGACGTACACTAGATATGAAATCCAGTCCTGTTAAAAAACGCAATTCAGTATCAAACACTGACGAAGATTGTTGCGAAAAACAAATAATTTGTTATCTGTAATGAATTGTATTGTGCACCAGTATGTCAAGTAAATTGTATTTTGCCCCAACATGTCAACTAAATTGTATTGTGTACAGACATTAACTAAATTGTATTGTGCACCAACACTCCAACTAAATTGTGTTGTACACCAACATGTTAACTAAATTGTATTGTACACCAACATGTCAACTAAATTGTATTGTGCACCAACACTCCAACTAAATTGTGTTGTGTACCAACACCCCAACTTAATTGTGTTGTGCACCAACATGTTAACTAAATTGTATTGTGCACCAACTCTCCAAGCGTCCTGGGTATGACGATAAACTGCATCCGTGTCCTGGGTAAGACGATAAACTATGTCCAACAGCAAGGCCTCTGATCAGGAGGTTTTGAGGTGTGTGGAACCACCTCTTAATTGCTGGTGTTCCCAGGTCCACCCTGACCCAGGGTAGTAGCACTTGTTAGGGTCCCAGCTATGGGCAAATAGTTAACACCCAGACTACATCTGCGTCCTGGGTATGACGATAAACTACATCCGCGTCTTGGGTATGACGATAAACTAAATCCGCGTCCTGGGTATGACGATAAACTACATCCGCGTCCTGGCTATGACGATAAACTAAATCCGCGTCCTGGGTATGACGATAAACTCCGTCCAACAGCAAAGCATCTGATAATACGTTTTTGAAAAAAATAATGTTGCCAGCTGTACGATTTGGAAAAATAATATTACCAGCTATACGTTTTTGAAAGGATATTGTTGCCGGCTATACGTTTTTGAAAAAATAATGTTACCAGCTATACGTTTTTCAAAAAAATATAATTACCAGCTATACGTTTTTGAAAAAATAATATTACCAGCTATACGTTTTTCAAAAAAATATTATTACCAGCTACACATTTTTGAAAAAATATTATTACCAGCTATAGGTTTTTGAAAAAAATATTATTACCAGCTATACGTTTTTGAAAAAAATTATATTACCAACTATACGTTTTTGAAAAATAATATTACCAGCAATACATCTTTGAGAAAAAAATATTAACAGAAATTGATTTTTGACAAAACAAAAATATTACCAGGAAAAAAAAAATGTTGTCGGCATTAAATAACACATGGAGGTTGAAAAACTAACTAAACCAACCAACACTTCAACTAAATTGTATTGTACACAAAACATTTTAACTAAATTGTATTGTGCACTAACATGTCAACTAAATAAATAACGTTTAAATGGGCAAGGCATATTTTTATCATCCATATGTTGTATAATATTAGGTGTCTATGCGGCTATCTATGTATCTATCTCACTCTCTCTTTACACACATGCACCCACATACACACACATACAAACACACACGCACACACACACACACACATATATATATATATATATATATATATATATATATATATATATATATATATCCTAAGTCGTATTAAGTCGTATATAAAGCTTTTATGCTAATAAAACTAGAAAAAAGAATAGAAAATATAAAGAATAAAGTAACGAAAGATACAAAGACACCCTATTGAATTTTCTGTCGACATGACAGTCTTACAATGAACAGTTTTCGCTGTCTACGCTTGAAATCCTTATAAGTCTCTTGAGATGTTTACGTGCGTCAAGAGATGGTGTCTCTTTGCTAGGTGACTGGCGCCTTTGATCAAATTTAGCCATGAATAACGTCCGACATTCAAGAGAAGAATACCTCAATTTGGATTCTTATCAGAGACACATTTTCACACAATTCTGCATAGTCGCCTAACGCAAGTCATGTTCTTTGTTTTGTTTTGTTTGTTTTTCCAATCTCGCCTTAACATAGTAACATATACATATAAAACAAACATATTTCTTACGTTGATATAATTTCACGTAGAAGTCATATCCCATATAACACTACACTATTATATATATATATATGTTTATATATATATATAAGGCAGGATGTGTGTGTGTGTGTGTGTGTTTATACATGTGTGTGTAACGAATGCACGGCCACAATTTTCGACGGATTTGCACCAAAATTTACATGCACATGCTCCATGTTAGCGGGAAGACCAAGACCGATTTTGAATTTCCCAACTCCCATCGATAGTGGAAATAATCGATTTTTCATGCTTCTATGGCAGTTTTCATGTAGTTTACGGCCTTTTTCTACTGGCCAGAGTAAGATCCTATAGATGACTGCCACGAATAGGCAGGAAGATTCTATTGGCCAGCGTGAGAGCTAACAGCTGACTGTCATGAATGTTAACTAGCATGCTAGCATGCAAAAAAATCGATAGATGCATTCGTCACAAGTGGGAAAAATTTCTTCATATATATATATACATATATATATATATATATATATATATATATATATATATATATATATATATATATATATATATATGAAGAAATATAGTCTTAAGATTTGCTATATTTATGGGATAAAGTGCTCAATATCAGAGATAGAGCGTGTGTAAATATAAAATGGGTGGCCTGACGATTGCATCTAGCATGAAACGGACAGTCGCCTCTAAGTGTTGACGTCTATGTTCACTTTTATATATATATATATATATATATATATATATATATATATATATATATATATATAGAGAGAGAGAGAGAGAGAGAGAGAGATGGAGAGAGATACTGAGCAGTCAGTCCTGGAGTTAATAAAACAAGGATCAATGTAAAATAAAAAATATAAAATTGTTACTTACCGTCTAAATTGAAGTCTCAGACGTTGAGGGTCTTGCGCAAAAGCATGGTTAATGTAGAAATGAGGGTACGCAGTCGTATCAGTAGCCCGAAAAAATTGAACTGACAAGGAATGAAGATAAATTTGAAAGACACACACACACACACACACACACACACGTGAGAGATATCGTTTACGTGATTTTGTTAGGGGGGGAGTTATACTCTACTCTGCAGCCTCGTTCTCACAGATGTAAGATTGCAAGCCTATCCCTATTTCTATGGCAACTGTTCAGAAAAGTTCTTTTCTTTTGTTCGTCAAGTTCAGATCTTTAAAACTACTAAACTCCATGCTAATTCCACGGATTCAAATACTCCTCATTACCGCTGTCTTCCAATTATAAAAAAGAATATTCCATTTGAACTGATATTTCCAGCTTTTTACTTTCCTCGGTCCCCACACCCGCGACGCTGTACCTAGTTTTTTCTTCTCTTACCTTCACACTCTGTAACTCCGTGCGTGCTAGCGAAATTTCTGCCTTTTTTAGGGGGAAACGATTTTTTTTTAAAAGTCACACGAATGTTTTCACTAGTTCAAATGAGGGTAGAAGTATACGCACTCTTGCATCTGTAAACATTTTAAATTTACATGGGAATATCTTTATTTTTTTCTTTCCTATCCTCTAGACTTTCTTTTCCTTGAATATCCAGGCTTACAGCCATATCACGTTGTAAAAAATATTTCTGGTACAATCCCAGAATTTAAGCAATGCCCTGCCCGGTTTGAATCTGTCTGTGATCTCTTTGTAATTTTCTGGGATAGTTTTTTGTTAAAACGTTGACTGCCAGGTTTCAGTTTGAAAAATCTGACTTCAAACACCAAATATTTATAATAGCCAACTGAGGGAATAGATTTTTTTAGGAATTGATTTATAGCTTCAGCTGAAATCTTAACATTGTTTTCAAAAGTATTACTGCAAAGAAACTTGTCGCTAGCCTCCGCAGATGAAAATATATTAGAAAAGACCAAACACGATTTGTTTGATTCTGATTTTGCCGACGGCACAGTACAGTAGGTTCAGTTGGAAACCGTTTTTGAGAAAAAGAGAACCATGATGCTATTTACTCCTCCAGAAATATGGAAACACATACTGTAATGCTTGGTTTTCAGAATGTTTGAGTGTCAAACTGAGGACAGTGGAATGGATTCGGAAAGAGTTGGAATAATATAATAGTGATTACGAAGGTATTTGGAAGGATCAATATTGATGTCGACTTTATGCTTCCATTCTTATTCACAGAGGGTATCAGACTTAACACGGAGGCCTACATCAAGTGCCTTGAGAAGGGTAAAGAGGATGGCTTCTGGAATATACTATGTCTGGCAACATGACTATGCACCATGCAAAACAAGCAGGAGAACATAGTCATGTCTGCCAGACAATTTCTGCGACGACATCACCACTTACACCTTGCCACCTAACTCCCAAGACTGCAATACCCTTGATTATTACAGGTGAGGCGCATTTGAACGAGAGATCCTTAAAATTCCCTTTAACACCAAAAATGAACTGAAGGTAAGGATTAGGTCAGCATTCACCATAGAGTTGCAGGAGATTCTGAAGTCGTCTGATGACCTTGATTGAAGCCAATGGCGATTTTATTAAATAAATTTATTCCTTATTATTACAAGATTTGGTAAATATATCTGTTTAAATGAGATGTCAGTGTTGTTTATATTTTGGCGTAACTTAGACGACAATTTATCCTTTCAAACTTGGAAATGCATCCCCGTTCCATATCCTTTTTCACTATCAAGACAACACGTAGTATTCGACCTCCAGCAGTCACCGGCTAAAGACAGCCTTACAAAATCGTCCGCTTAGTACTCCGGAAAGAATGTACATCTCCAGCAAATTTTATCAGTTCAGTAATTCTAGATGCCAACCACGTGTTATCTCATCGTTGGCAGTCGATTTTTGATCAATCAAACTTGAAACTAGTGTTGTTTATTTGAGTATTTATCAGTTAAATGTTTACCCATTAAACTGTTTACCCGAAGAACAAAAGCATATATATAAGGAACAAGAAGCGAAACCAACTTTGGTGCAAGACACATTCTGGAATCAACTAGCGACTCTCAAAGACATCAAGCGTATGAAATGAAAGAAATGTTATGAAGAAGAAATAAGATGGGTTAAGCTGACACTTTGCAAAAATAAATCAATACTGAATATTGAATTATTTTGGCAATGGAAGAAAATAAATATGTTTGTTAAAATTATAAAACGAAAGATTTAGAAATAAATATTGAATATTAAATTTTCATTGAAATATTTTTGGATTTATTTATTTCGAATATTTTCTTAAAATTTATTTCATAGGGAAGGGTTTTCTTTATTGATTATATATTAAGTCCGGGCTTCGAATAAATTATAATATGAGTCGAGTTCAATTTTTTCTGATATATCACACAGTCACCTACTTGCGCGTTGAACATGTAAAATTCGAACGTTGTTTTATGGGTTAAATCACGTTTTAATTTGAGAGTATAACCTGCTGAGGCTCAGCTTTTATCCCAATGCAAATAGGCAGCTGAAGTATCACCTGTTTAGGTCACAGATGACGATCAGCGGGGAAGTTTGGTGGTATTGGATTAGAGCTCAAACTTTCCTAGCAATAACCAGAATTTTGTTTTTGCCCTATTACTGAAAATAGCGTGTGAGAAGGTTTGTGATTGGATTCTTCTATTGAAAACAAGTGCAATTATTGACACTCACAGATGCTTTTGGATCGTTTCGAGAGATCAAAAATGTGGGTATATACTAGTATGTAGCTATATACACAAAAAAAAATTCCCTTCACTCAGTAGGATATAAGTTTATATTTTTTAAGTGGATCGAACCGAAAATTTGTCAGATACCCTTATTATATATATATATATATATATATATATATATATATATATATATATATATATATGTATGTGTATATATGTATGTATATATATGTATATATATATGTATGTGTATATATGTATGTGTATGTATGTATATATGTATGTATATATATATATGTATGTATATATGTATGTGTATATATGTATGTGTATATATGTATGTATATATATGTATGTGTATATATGTATGTATATATATGTATGTGTATAAAAAAAAAATTTTTTAAAATATTTATGACAGTTAGATTTAAGTTAGGAATATCCGAACAGTGACGTTCCATATCACGTGACGTCCACGTCTCGCGAAGGACGCTACTTGCTAACAAACAGTAATTTTAATTTATTTGTAACAAACAGTTATTTCTGATGAAAAATTGAGGACAATTTGAATTATCAAATATATATATAAATAAATAAATACTTTCATAAAATAAAACATTATAATTTTCAATTTGAAACTTTTTCTATATATACATATTAAGAAAGTATACGTGGCTTCTCATTATGCTATATATATATATATGTGAATTATAACTAATGATCCAAACGATTTAACTCATACATATGATCATTTCGTCCATGGAAGAATTAGTTTTTCCCTGGACTTATCTATGCAAATATATTTACTAAAATGAATAAAACGTTTCTTCACAGGAAATTTGAAATGCAAAGGAAAGAAAGAAGGAAAATGTTTGTGTATTTAGGCAGCAATCCTTCTTTCATGCACATTTCATTGAATACGACAGACAATTTCTCATGCGGTCTAATATATATTTTTTTTTTAAGTATGATCAATTATATTAAAACTGTCTTTTTATCTAAGCGCATTCGGCTATCCATTTTAAAGGATTAAATATTTTAACTGTTAAATAAGAAATAGTTTGCTGTATGTATGTTTTATAAAATGTTTTTATTTTTCAAAACACGGTCATGATATTTTGTCCATGTTCAAAGTTAATATTATTAAGTGTTGTTTTTTTTCTGTTTTTATTAATAAGGCATTCATTATTTTTAGCCTTTTTTTTTCTGCATGTAGATGATGCTATTATATTAATGTTGTCAACAAGTATGTTACAAAATAGTGTTTGGTAGGTCTCCATGAATATTTAAATGAGATCTAATTAAGCTATGGTCAGAAAGGTGTAGAGTGACACGCAGACTCACTTGTAATTTGTAATCCACTGCACTGCTGCTGTCTTAAAAACTGATCTAACAGAATATTAGTGTAACACGTGTAATATAATTAATATATTTTTTCTGGACAATAAAAAATGGAATCTCGTCTATAGGCTTGCTCAGATATTTACTTTTATCATTACGTCTGTTCTTTTTCATTTAGTCTATCGTCCTTTTTCTGCCACCATTCGACACGTTCATTTTAACGATCCAATGTAACTTCATTCTTTGACCTTCCTGAAGAATTTCTATCTTCATTTCCTTTCATATTATCACTTGAATAAGTTTTTTTTTTTCCAGTTCCTTTCTTGTTTCTCTGCTAACACTATCTTTAAATCTAAACTTGTACACCATGACCTCTTTTGTTCTGTTTTCATTCTTTCTGTTTCTCCTTTAGGATATCAGCAATGTTTTCTTTCTTACTTTTTTCTCTCCGCTTTTTCAGATAATGTTTCAATTGTCTTTATTTTTCTTCTCTCTTTGTTTTGTTCATGTTAGCCGTTTTGCCATTCCTAGTTTCAGCTTCATGACTTTATCATATATGTCGTACATTTGTTTCTATTTTTAGTCTATGGTAGTAAATTCAAACTACCTATATTTTTGCTTCGATCTTTCATTTTCCATTTATTCTTCTGTTTCAGCTTTTATACACTTGTTCTGCTTTTTCTCTCTACATTCTACGACTTCTTATTTTATTCTTTATGCTAATTCAATGTTACATCTTTATTAATTTGTTTCGTTCTTTTTGTATTTCTTTCCATCATTCTTAATTTTTATATTATCAATCTTTTCTTTTTCCTTTAGTCCCCATCTTTTTCTTTTGATTTTAGCCTCGATAGTTCACTGTTATTCTTATGGGAGCATTGTTTATTTATTTTATTACTTTTTTTCTTTATTTATTTATCCCTCCACTCTTTTTCTTTCTTTTTTTCTTTCTTTCTTTCGTCTTTCAATTCTTTATTCATTTATTTCCTACCCTTATTATATTATCCATATTATATCTTTTTGTCTTTCTTTCTTTCCTTCCTTCTTTCCCTTTTTCTTTATTTTCTCCTTCTCACTTTCTTTCTTTCTTTCTTTCTTTCTTTCTTTCTTTGATCCATCAATTCTTTTTTCTTTCCTCTAGCATCTTTCTTTTTTGGACCCTCCTTTCATTTTTCTTTCTTTCTTTATTCGTTTCTTTCTTTCATTTTTTTAAAATTTATTTATTGTGTCTTTCCATTCTTTTTTACCTATTCTCTCAATTTTGTTTGTTTGTTTGTTTGTTTGTTTCTTTCTTTCTTTCTTTCTTTCTTTCTTTCTTTCTTTCTTTGATCCATCAATTCTTTCTTCTTTCTTCTAACATCTTTCTTTCTTGGACCCTCCTTTCATTTTTCTTTCTTTCTTTATTCGTTTCTTTCTTTCATTCTTTTTTTAAATTTATTTATTGTGTCCTTCCATTCCTTTTTACCTATTCTCTCATTTTTTTTTGTTTTCATTCTTCAGTCTTTCTTTCTTTCCTCTTCTCTATATCTATATATCTATTTCTTTAATCCATAATTTCTTTTCTTTGCTTTAACATTTTTCTTTAGTTAGACATTTTTCTTTTTTTCTTTATTTATTCGTTAATTCTTTCTTGCTTACCTTCTTTATTTATTCATGTTGTCCTTCGATTTTCTCTTTATTTTTAATTTATCCTCTCACTTCTTTCACTTACACACTTTCTTTCTTCTACCTTCGTCTCTATATCCATATATTTCTTTCTTTGATTCATCATTTCTTTCTTCTTCCTCTATTTTTTCTCTTTCTTTAATCTTTTTCTTTCTTTTTTCTTCGTTTCTGTCTTATTTGTTGTCTTTCTTTCTTGCTGTCTGCCTTTCTTTCCTTTTTCTTCTTCTTCAATTCTTTATTTTTTTATATACTCTCGCTGCTTTCACACCATCTTTCATTCCTTCTTTCTTGATTTCTACATTTCTATATCTATATATATTGCTTTTCATACTTCTCTTTCTTGCTACTTCTGTAATCTGATTATATCTTACCATTTTAAATTCAGATTAAATATAGGTATTTCAATTTATGATTACGTATCGCATTGCTTTTAAAATACATTTACATGTTAATTCATGAAAAGCACATAACTGAAATCTGCGCTAATGCATATACCCATCTGCGGCGTTGCAATCCTTTGTAACAAACACGCGTGTAGAATAAATGGCGACGTGTTTAAGACTTAAGTAAGTTTAGTGGACACTTACTGTAAGTATGTAATCGTTTAATTAAAAGAATCAAAACAAAGAATATTTATTTCATTCGAACTCAAATGACGGACATATTAAAGATTGTAATTACTTTGTCGAGATAATACAGAAAAAAGAATTATTTAAACAATATTTAGCCTAATGATTGTAATATTTTACAACTACTAATATTTCGCCATACTTATTATATTAGAGGAAAAATCAAGCATTTTTAAAAATTCGTTTGTCAGCAAATCACAGATTATTGAAAATACAGATATTTCAAGGCTTGCTCAGAAAATGGTTTGACAAGAAGGACAATGCCAGTTGTCTTGTAGTCCTCTATAATTATAAGAAAGTTCTAAGTTATTATTTTGACAAATCCGTATAAATTCGACCAGTAATTCTCTTTGTTTATTTGATTTATTTTTTCAAAATTTATATTTAATTTCTGTACGGTATAAACAGGCTTATCGTCTAATATAAAAGAAAATTAGCTTATATATAATCATTTCACTGCATGCAATTTAAGTGAGCTAATTAGATGCAAGGGGTTACTGCGTGTGACAGGATATGAGAAAAAGAAGAGAATTATTAAAACAAAAGGGGGAACGGGAAAGGACATGAATAAAGCGATTGATATTTCTTATAATTTTGTTAAGATCAAAATTGAATGGAAAGCAAGTTTCCGGAAGAACTGTGAGACAAGTAAAATATTATCATAGAAACTTCGTGTGTGTGTGTGTGTGTGTGTGTGTGTGTGTGTGTGTGTGTGTGTGTGTGTGTGTGTGTGTAAAGAACAAATAGAAATAAATGATCAATCTTAAATATTTCACTTTTATTAAAGCTTCATCAGAAAATAATAAAATGAAACCAGTTAGACTGATAAACGGATACATACATTCATACATGCAACTATGTGCTTTGGAATACCTGCGTATATATATATATATATATATATATATATATATATATATATATATATATATATATATATATATATATATATATATATAATTATTTAAAAAAAAATATGATTCCTTCTGCCCCCAAAATAAATAATAATTATATTCTAAGGTCTATTTCTGTATGGAACACTGTTTTTTAAAAGTAAAAACAAAAATACTAAAAGAATTCTGGATTATTCACCAAACGTGTTCTTTCCTATTTTTCTACATACCTGCACACCACACACACACACATATATATATATATATATATATACACAAATCCATATACACATATTTTACATATATATATATATAGTTTTGTGTGTATATTTATCATGAGTAAATTGTCGCCATTTTATAATTTTAAATTCGCGCATGCGCATTGTTTATTTTAGATTTGTCGACTGTACAAATAGTAGTAGTAGGGTCAGTTGGTCTGTGAGAATAAAGAGCATCATAAATGAATCAGCTCCGTCGGAAATTTAAAAACGGCATTCTGTACTGCTTGGCATTCACACCGGAAGCTCCAATATGAACATTCCAGATTGTTTAGGTGTTGATGGGAGGACTCAGAAAAAAGTTAGATGATATTTTCAGTCAGCATCATCTGAGTTTGGGGTGATTACTAGTAATGACGACGTTATACATCCATTCATCTTCCCACGGTGCCTCAGACTCAAGACGAAGATCTACAAAAAGTGCCTTGAGAATGTTGTGCTGGTATGGGGCAAGAGGGCGGTTGCTTGAAGATTCTATCTCGGGAAACAGAACTATTCACCATGCCACTCAAGCAGGAAAACCCAGTCATGATAGACAAATTCTGTGATCAAATCCCCACTTACATCTGGCCATCTAACTCCCCAAACTGCAACCCCTTGATTATTATCTTTGGGGGACAATTTAGTGACGGACCAACACAAATCCTTGTAACATTAAAGATGAACTGAAGGCAATGATTATGGGAGCTTTCGCCAACTACACAAGGAGACCATCCAGAAGACTTACAGGAGATTCTCTAAGTTGTCTGGAGGCCGTGGTTGAAGCCAATGGCGATGTTATTGAATGAATGTAGTCATTAATATTTCAAGATATTTTGTGTAATTTTGGTAAAAAAAATATCTGTTAAATAAGAAGCTAGTGTTATTTTCATTTTTGTGTAATTTATACGACAGTTTATCCATCACACCTGATATATATATATATATATATATATATATATATACAAATGCGTGGTCTGTGTGTATACATTTCCATGTAAGTAAGCAATTTTCTACTGCAGTTAGAACTCCCGTTCACAAGACAGCTCCAAGCTAAGTCGATATATATTATAAATGCTTCCTCGTTCCACGTCCTTTTTCACAATCAAGAGTTAACCTACTTTGACGTCCAGACAACACGGCGTCTTCAGCCTCCAGCAGTCACTGGCTAAAGACAGCTTTACAAAATCATCCGCTTACTACTCTAGAGAAAAATGTCTATCTCCAGCAAAGTTGGTTTGTTCAGTAATTCTACCCTTGACTTCTTTCGATTCCACCATCAAATGTGATGTCTGCAAAGCATTCCCTACAATCATTTTTGTAGCACCTTTCAATTTGGGGGCTAATCTTGGCCTTGTCAATTGTAATAGTTTCTTGCTAAAAAAAAAAAAAAAAAAAAAAGAAAGAAAGGAAAAAAAAAATTTGTAGATAGATAGATCGAAAGACATACTCAAGTGAAGTGGAGATTTAATACGTTAAGAAGTACGACTGTTTTGCTGGAACATGAATAAATCTGAAAACTTTCCCTAGAGAACATTTCATATTTTGAACATCGACATTCGAAATAATGTTGCTTGGATGTAAGCACATTTCCATTTTACTTGTTATGGGAGACAGGACACCTCACTTCTTCATGAAGTTTATGTTTACTCATACTTTTTATACGCTTATATATATATATATATATATATATATATATATATATATATATATATATATATATATATATATATTCATTTTATTTGGGATTTGTTTGTAGGTCTTGAAGATTGAGAGCTGCCGTTTTTAGAGCTCTCAAGAAATAAAATTTATTACCTATGGGATTTTAAGTGTTTGATATCCTTAAATTTATAATAATCTTGATCTGAATTTTCTCATAGATCTGGATCTAAATACTCCTGGAAATTCCATACGGATTATCATATTTTATCATTACTATATATATATATATATATATATATATATATATATATATATATATATATATGTGACAAACGGAAATAATCTTAGCCAACGCGTTTCTTCCTCTTAGGGACTTCATCACGGCACATTGACGAAACGCGTGGTTAAGATAAATTTTCCTTTTTGTCTTTTTAATATTTTCTTTTCACAGATATACACTATCTGAAATATTTGCATATATATATATATATATATATATATATATATATATATATATATATATATATATATCTACTCATCACACATATGCCTGTGCTAAAATGTGCGCACAAATAGACAGATAGGCAGATAGATAGATACAAGTAGTGTAGCTAGGTAAATCAATTCTCTTAGTGACTGCTATTTACAGGCCATGTGTCCATCATACATTAAGCTATTCATTGTGTAGGCACTATATATTGGCCACTAACTGATTATATGAAGTGGGCGTGTGGAGACCGGTATATTCTTTTTTTGAGACCTGGATAATGTTTTTAGATTACCTGACCTTGAGTTTGTTTACTTTAATTAAATATTTTTTTATTTTATTTTACCAAATATATTTAATTTAATTTATTTATCATTATTTTTTTAATTTTATTTTCTTATATTATTCTCATTTATAAAATAATACAATTAGCTTGAAGTAAATTTTATTGGCTGTAGTATTGTCAGTGCTTACTTTTTGGAGCCGTGATGGTTTTAGATAATGTAAAATGAATTTGATTTTGTCTTTTGAGTGTATCTCATGTGGAAATACAATTGGTTGTCACCCTGCGAAATATCTATTCACGAAAATAATTGTTAATATGTTTTCATTGTTTACCACCTTCAGGTTGATAATTCTATGCTGAGTATATTACGATATAACAGAACAGTAATAAGGAACACACAATGATTTGAAATAGATTTACGAAGCGAATTTCCAAATTATGCGCTAAGTTTAATGCTTATACTGTTTATTTATATGATTAATCATCAAGAAAAATAAGAGAAAATATTACGGGAAAATCTATATTACTTTTTATTCTTCATCTCTGATTTCTTTCGCTTTCAGCTTTTTTTTTCATTTCTGTTTCATTTCTTTTTCTTTGTTTTTCATCATTTCTTTATTTATGTTTTATTTACTTCCTGCTCTCTAATTCTTTTAAAATATATATATATATATATATAATTCCTATGACCTGACCTTGGACTTGGGTTATTTTCAAGTAATTTTCATGTGGGAGGCAAGCCATCGTAACATTCTTCCTTATTTTTTTTCTTAGGGATATTTCTATGCTTCCATAACTTCTTACTCTGCAATAAAACTGCATAGAAGAACAAATAAAATCATAAACGAAATTTTTATGTAAGAAGTAAACACAAGAAAACAAACATTTATCGGTTAATCCTGACAGGAATAAATCTGTATATCCATTATCAATATAAATATAAAAATAAACATACACACATATATATATATATATATATATATATATATATATATATATATATATATATATATATATATATATATATATATATATATATATATAAATATAAATAAAAAAGAGATAGAAATTAGGAGGATTTGAGATAATTATAATTAAGTAATTCATCGAGTCTAAAAGAAACCTCAACAGAATGCAGTGGACGGCCCTTTCGTCCTATATTTGGGACTCATCAGCAGTGCGCATCCACTACCGAGAATTGAAACCCTGAGAGTTAGGTTGTCAAGCAAACATCATACCAACTGTTCTAATGGGCCTCGGTAACGAAGAGATTGAAAATCAGACTCAGCGCCGCTCGCTCACATATTCCGTGGTGGAACCATACTGCGTTCTCTGTAACCATAAAACTGTGCCCCCTGGAGCCACGACTACTCTCACCAAGCCGCTCATTCTAGAACTTTAGAAGCCGGTTCAAGCGATGATATACACAAATAGTAATTATTAGGAGGATTTGATAATTATATTTAATTAATTCATCGAGTCTGATAGGAACCTCAACTGAATGCAGAAATCACTGGACGGCCGTTTCGTCCTATATTTGGGACTCATCAGCAGTGCGTATCCACTACCGAGAATTGAAATCCGGACAGTTACGTTATCAGGCACACGTTATGCCAGCTGTTCCAACGGCCCTCGGTGACGAAGAGGTAGCGAATCTGACTCGATATAGCGCCGCCCGATCACATATTCCGTGGTTGAACTCAAAAATTGATTCAGTATAATAGCTTCACTTCATGTCAGTAGAAAACATGCAACCAAGAAAATGCAATGAGCTGTTTTTCTGGAGGTTAGTATCAGTCATGATGATGGGGGATGGAGTCAAAAATGATTCTTGATGATGATTGAAGAATAGTTTTTTCGTTTTTGAAGCATTAAAATTTACAAGTTATTTCTTGCGCTAGTTAACAACTAATTGGAAGTAATTTTCAAGAGCAGATGCTAATTTAACTTTTTTTGCACCTATCGGACTTACTATTTACAAAATAAATAGTTTTATCGTTAGATTAAATACAGACTTGGGAACTGACAACATCAGTAATAAACTGCGATGGTCGATCCATAAAAAGCAATGTATGATGGAGAGACAGACAGAGATGAGAGATTTCTGTTACATAAATGAGGTCACTCACACACACACATATATATATATATATATATATATATATATATATATATATATATATATATATATATATATATATATATATATATATGTAATTTCAACGAATCCGTAGCGTCGTAATGAAATTAAATTCAATGATATCGGTAGCAATCTGTGACAGACATAACGTCGTTTACGATATTATGCAGATGTAGTCTTAGTGTATATTAAGCACTGAAATAATTAATATGCTGTATCATAAATATTTATTTTATTTTATATACTTATGTTTATTATGCCTTCATGTATTGTACATATATATAGGTAGTAATTCGTTGGTGTAATCCAAGCGAGTCTTATTAACACAGTATAGAATATTAAATATGAATTATTAAAACTAATAATGCGCGCTCAATGTTGATTTTCATTAAAAAGACCAACATTTTTCATACAGTTGGAATTAAGATACCATTAGTTAATGATCAATTTCACCGGCGAATTTATATATATGTGTGTGTGTGTTTGTGTATTACAATGAATCGTTCATACAAAAAGTAGGTTAGAAAAGTTAATGATATAAAATGGCGAAATCCCTTCACTAACAAAATTTTAAAGATGCTTTAACCTACAAATCACTCGATGAATGTTATGATCCTTGTTTTTTAAAATTGTAAGCCGCATTAGGTCTTTCTTTAATACGCAGATATATTAACAGATGTTAAACGCAGTAACCTAACTGTCATGTTAAATGAAACTAAGCTTCGTATAGTGGCTTTAGTTTCGGGAGAAATATATATATATATATATATATATATATATATATATATATATATATATATATACAGAGTGTTGCGCAAAAGTCAGTGAACCCCTAAGATAATATTTAAAATATTGTCTCTTTTTTCCAGAGAGTCAAAAAATTTAATTAAAATATATATACATTAAGAATAAATCTTCATTAGAGGAATTACAAACCATCTCAAAATCTTTTATCTATCTGAATAAAAGTAATTAATTATGTGAAATCTATTTTCTACGTTCCAATTTGCTATTTCACAGCGACTCCATATCCGAATGCCTCAAGCCAAGACCGAAACCCAACTTATTTGGTGTCAGTCAGAGCTTCTACCACTGAGCTATCTTCACCCGGCAGAATTACAATGCTAAATCTAGTATATTGTTTTTACGAATGTAAACAAATGCCAATCAGCCAAAGTGCTCCATTTATTTTACTGATGAGCTTTGCATTAACGAAAGTGGTTGTTGTTGTTTATAGAATTAGCTTATCACTCAACAATGCTCAATTGAAATATATTTTCAAGACCTAATTTATATATATAATATATAAATGATACATATGTGTGTGTGAGTATATATATATATATATATATATATATATATATATATATATATATATATATATATATATATATATATATATATACTGAAGGCGATAGTTTTGTGCTAAACTCAGGTACTAGTCCATGTCCTCTGAGTGTTGAGTACAATGTCCAATTTTATATTTACGAAACGTCTATCCCTTATATTGAGCACTTTAAAATAGCATACCTTAACCCCCTCTCTACCAGTATTATGTAAGTGTAATTAGAGATGGACATAGAAATAACAATTTTAATCAAAATTGATTCACTGACACAGAAAAATTACAAGAAAAGTCTTGTATTTAGTTTGGAATTATAGACATAATTCGCATTACATTTTTAATAAAATAGAGTTCATCTGGACATGTTGCACAGAATACGTTCAAATGGCATCGACAGACATTTTTTTGCAAATATGACAGACAATTCGCGTCCCCCCACCTTTTAGGACCACACACCGTGCATATTTTTTTATCTTTATCAATGCATGATTCCTGGACAGTTTACTGTTCACTAGACATTGTAGTTGTATCAATATCTGCTTGTTCTTTTCCAAGTCGTATGTGGAAATTCCTTCTTTCTTTTCTCGTACATTCTAATCCAATATCTTTCGGTAGGATGAAAGCATTAACGGTACTGATGTCTATTATGTTGTAGAAAAGAGACAAAGGCCATTTCCAGTCATTCTCTTGCAAGAATATGTCATTAGCATCCTATCAAATGAATCTACGCCTCGTTTTGTCTTATTGTAATATAAAATTACTTCAGGTTCTTTATAAGAATATGATGACTCGATTGTAGGAGAATAATGCATCGTGCTCAAAAGTGTTGCAGAGTAGGTTTTTTTTTTCAGCAATAAGAAAGAATTATAGAATCCTTTTGAAATCTAAATAAATTACTATTTATTTCTCTTCCTTTACCATTGTGAGAAGGAGCTTCAACACTATTTTTTCTAACAGTTTCAACACGAGTAATCTTATTTTTAGTAAACTTCTGACTAATTCTAAACTGATGAAAAAATTATACCATGTTATATTTCTACCGGAATTTTCAAGTTCTTTAGCCATATCTTGAACTACCCTTAAGTCTTGCTTCTCTCCTCCTTTTTTGTGTCTTTTCCGGTATAGACTTGCATTTTCCAGGAGACATATTTTTCACTTACACCTATGGTCCAAATTTTGATTCCATATTTCCCTAGCTTAGATGGAATATATGCTTGAAAAAGACAGTGTCCTCTAAAGGTGACTAATTGTTCATCAACTGTCATACACGGACTAGGAATATATCCATCTTGTAAATTCAAATTTCTCATTTCAAAAATTTATTGTATTGTTTGAAGCTTATCTCTTTTTAATCTTATATCTTCTTCTACATGCATCATAGAAATTTAGCAATGTTATTTTTTTAACCGTTGACTGGTTATAATTTTGTTGTAAAGGAGAGACCCATCTTTTAGACTCCAAAATTGAGTAAAGTTTTCAGGCTTGGATTTGTAGACTCCGATAAGAATAATCAATCCAAGAAATTTTCTAATTTCAACAGAATCTATTTCTATCTACGTATGTTTATAGATACAAATTCCTTCAGTATTTGTCCATTTTGAAATTATTTCCAGAAGATTTAGCTTCATGAAAAATATAAATGAAAGAGCTGAATCTAAATATCCTCTTTCAAAACGTGAAGGTCCAGGCTTTTGATGTATGGCGGAGTTCTTGCCCTTTCAATTGGTTTAGAAGACGAAATTTCAAACTTATCCTTCCAATAATAGTTTTCATTCATCATTGAAGGGTTTGAAGAACTGTGCCTCTCAGCTTTGTTGTCATCATTCATATCATCCTACGAATCCGAATAAGTAATTATAGCATTATCACTTTCATTATCATCTTCAGAAGAAGAAATGGCACTTATTTAGAATGGAAAATATTTTTTTAAACTATTCAAAGTTTTTACATTTCTGAGGATATTTGGTATGTATAATTATAAATGGACAAAGAAATAAATATCTAAATCAAAATGTATTCACTGAATCAGAAAAATTTCAATACTTTTTTGCATTTGCTTTGAAATTATAAATTTAATTTAAATTACATTTTTTAAATTATAATACATTGCTGCACAAAACATATAAATGGCATTAACTGACATGTTTTTGGCAAAAATGACAGTTTGAATTTTTCTGTACATTTCATGACCACACAATATTCATATTTTTTTCTTTCTCTCATTGTATGATTACTCAGTAGTTCACTAGAATTTTAGTTGCATTCCGTTACTACGAGACCAGCGTTCCGTTAGCATTTGTCCATTTTGAGATTATTTTCAGGAGAGTTAGCTTCATGAAAAATATAAATGAAAGAGCTGAATCAGAAAATCATCTTGTAAAATGTGAAGGTCCAGGCATTTGATGTAAAATTTTGTAGGGCGGAGTTCTTCCTCGTACACTTTTAATTAGATTAGATGACTAAATTTCAGATATATCCTTCCAATAATACTTGTTATTCATCTTTGAAGGATTTTAAAAATCATTTCTGTCACCTTTGTTGTTATCATTCCTATCATCATTCGATTCTGATTAATTAATACTGACATCATCACTTTTATTATCATCTTCAAAAAAAAGAGAAGATTCCTCACTTGTTTCTTCTTTCTACTCTTCATCTAATTCGGATAACAATTGTGAAATAGCTTCAAGGTTTAGCTTTTAAATCTTTGATATTTTGTGAAAGGATTACAACTCTATGTCCAAAGCACAAATGAATAGCTGGCAACATATCACTGTTTTTATACTTGTTAAAATTATGATGCAATATTTTATCATTCCTTCAAAGATGATGTAATACTAATCGTTTGTTTCATGGAGATGATGCAATAAAATGGGTGGTATCGCATCATCTTCAAATCTTCATGTCTTAGGAAATATTATTATAAAAATTTTCCAAGCATTATATAACTAACAAAAAGAGTAGTTTGATAAGCTTTCTAATAAAAATGGTTTTGCATATATATTTTGAATGGACGACATTTTTTATTTAATTAAAAATTTCAACCATGTGTCGAATAGAGCCCGTTAGAAATAGGAGAACTCATCTACAAAAATTTAATTTTTGTTCTGAATATATATCCTTTATGTAGAGGCTAGAATATGAAGAAAAAATAAAAGTCACAAAAATAATTCTGACAGAATACAAATAAGGATGAAACATTTGTTTTGCAGACAAATTATGGGTCCATTTAATCAATTGATGTACTGGGTGTTTTAAAACTATATATATATATATATATATATATATATATATATATATATATATATATATATATATATGTGTGTGTGTGTGTGTGTGCATGTATGTATATATATATATATATATATATATATATATATATATATATATATATATATATATATATATATATATATATATATGTGCATGTATGTATATATATATGTATATATATATATATATATATATATATATATATATATATATATATATATATATATATGATTATTAGTAATTTCGGTGAAGTTATTCTGTTTTGAACATATAATGACAGCACTTCGATAATATTTATAATTCCCCTCAGTTACAGAATAACATATAATTGATGACTCTCATAAAACCACATTTACTCTTGTTGTCTTCCAAATTCGATTGATTCCTGAGGTCGCTATATTTAAATTTTTACTACCAAATCAACGCCCATCC
Source organism: Acanthosepion pharaonis (assembly GCA_903632075.3). Taxonomy (NCBI): domain Eukaryota; kingdom Metazoa; phylum Mollusca; class Cephalopoda; order Sepiida; family Sepiidae; genus Acanthosepion; species Acanthosepion pharaonis. The sequence goes on along the minus strand of CAHIKZ030005267.1, from coordinate 1,190,660 downwards.
ACTTGCACTGTAACCATTTAAATTATTCGTAAATACTGGATGTTATGGGCTATCGAAATCTCGTTCAATATTTCTCCTTGTTCTCGTGCTGCCATTAAAACATATCTTTTGTTTAGGAAAATTGATTGAATTATGCCCACTTCTTTATTTGGTCCTTTCCTGGGCGATAACCTCAATCCGTTTTTTTAGCAGATGTCCGTAATTTGTTTTCCATCTCATTACTGTTCTGTGTAAGTGCCTGATTGAGATGCATGGGTGGGTGTAATAGACGCCCAAGCTGGTCGATATATGCCGCGAGTGGAGAGAATTGAAGTCTTCGATTTGCCGTTAACACCAAAGACAGATATTTAATGGCCCCATACGTTTTATTTCGGTCACTTAAACGGCGCAGGAGAATTCTGTAAATACCGAAAATCGGAAAAAAAATTCGTCGGAAGGTTAAATGGATGAACAACCACAACATCTGATCGAGAAAACGTGTGCTTGTAGGGAATGCTCTGGAGTAAATATTCAGGATATTTTTAAATTACCACGCGTTAGGAAATGGGACAGAGATATTTGTCTTCCACAGACACACACGCATACATATAGCTAGATAACTCGATAGACAGAACGGCTACCGACACATTCTCAGGCCGGCTAAGAAAACCTTCGAAAACAAACACGGAATGTGTAAATTTCATCAATTAAACACATCTAAATATCTGCATGCACCCCTCAGCGTTGTAGACAACATTCGGCTGACTAAAAAGCTGTGAGTGCACAATGCAGTGATCTTGCCCTCCCTTCTATATGGTTGTGAATCTTGGACACTGTACCGCAGACATATTAAGTAGCTGGAGAATTCCACATGCGAGATCTCCGTTCTATACTCGGAATTCGCTGGCAGGACCACGTTAACAACTTTGAGGTTATGGATCGTACTCGCTCCTCAAGCATTGAGCCCATGCTCATTAGGGCTCAACTCCTCTGGGTAGGGCATGTCATCCGCAAGGAGGAGCACCGCTTGCTAAGACGTCTGCTGTACAGAGAGCTCTTGCACGGCAAGAGAAACCAAGGTTGTCCAAAGAAGCGGTTCAAAGACACTGTGAAAGCAAATCTCCAGGGGTGTAAACTCAAACCCAAAGAACTAGAGGAGCGTGCCAGTGATGAACCACGTTGGCGAATCACAATCCAGGATGCTGTTGTCAACTTCGAGGATGCCCGAAGCCGGAAGCTCACTCATATAGAAGAGGTAAAAATGATCCGTGACTAAGTAATCCTATTACTACTTTATTATAACATTATTTTTATATATATATTGAATTTAATTTTTAACCTTTACAGAATTTTTAAATAATTAGTATAAGTTTGATATAATTATAAATTTAATATTTGAAATATTATTAATATTGTATTGATATATTGAGTTTGGTTATATTCAATTGAAATTAATAATTCACTTAAACTCTTTTTTTTACTGTATCTTTTGCTATATAGTTAAAGTCGTAGTAATGAATGGATTACTATCAAAATCTTTTTATAAAAGTATCAATTTTAAATTCTTACTCCCTTTCTATTATCTTTTAAAATCCACTCTGGAATTTTTATACAATTTTCTGTTTTTTTAATTCTTCCCATTTTCACAGGGGTTGATATGTTATATTTAGATAAGCGTCCATTTTCAAACGCCGCGTTTATCCGTACTGATTCCATCATAACCACTTTAGGTTCCTTCCCTCTCTATATCTATATAACTCCCACATCTGTTATAGGCCAATTCTTACGCCCTCTCCTTTCTTTTTTCATTTTTTCCATCTTTTACCTTCCAAATAGTGAAGAAACGCGAGAATTCATTCACTTTAATAAATGTAATTGCATTGATATGTACAGGGATAAAATTCTTTCACGAAATGGTCATCTGTATAAGGTAAATTGTTTGGATCGAATTGTAATCCATATATATATATATATATATATATATATATATATATATATATATATATACGCACAAATGTACATATAAGAATTAACGTTCCCATTTGACATTAACTGTCTTCTCAATGTATTCCTTTCTTTGAGCGGCTAGCTGCTTAAACAAAGGAATACATTTGGTTCCGAGTTGCTTATACCTCGGAACGAAAGTTCGAAACTTTCGTTTTTTCGTTCCGAGTGGCTAGCACCTCGGAACGAAAGATTAGCCAGGCAGGTTCGAATTTCGGTCTAGTCTGGTACACGAAAGTTCGCTTAAATATCCCTTGCAAATGTATAAATCAAACATTTTTCTCTCTCCAAGTATGTGTTAAATTGCAAAACTTACTGGATATCCCTTACATTTAAATGGCAATTTGTCTATGAGAACGAATAATATTAATTTAAACCTGGTTGAAGAGGGATGGGATCTATTAGACTACCTTACCCAAGGCAAACTAGTGCCGCCACAGCTGCAGTGCATTTACAACAACCCCTGACCAGCCATGACCTGACTTTACAATGAGCACCGTTTATTGTGTAAGTGTACGTGTTTTTTTTTGTTTTTTTTATTCAACTAAAATGAATTTAGTAAATATTTTGGCGTAAATGTTTGCACAGAATCATCCAACTCTACGTTTGTCCAGGTGCATAAAAACGTCTTTACACATAAACGCATTTAAGTATATATAAACATTTGTGTTCAAAGTTAAATATTCGGGTATTTGCTTTCACTGCGGCAAGCAATCGAAATATAATTCTATGTTTGTCCGCTGTTACAAAAACAACGGAATTCAATAAATTTGAAACAAAGCAAACGTTTCATTTTCCATTCTTCCGTATGAATATGCCAAATCCAAAATCATATGCAGGAGGGCTCGACCATGCTGGCAAAAACAAATAAACTACCCCCAAGCAAACACATGAACCCAACACAACATAGGAAGTACATATATATATATATATATATATATATATATATATATATATATATATATATATATTGAACAATAAAAAATATTAAAAAACTAAAATCTTCACACACACTGGGTTGTAGATTAGTATTCTTTCGTTTTTTTTTATTATTATTTCATTTAGATTCCTCAACTAGTTTCGTCCAAAATGGCCATCATCGGGAGAAGAAATATTTCTGCTTGCTGGTAGCAGTAAACTACAGAAAAAAAAATATATTCCTTATTATAAGACAGTGTGTATGGAGAGGGAATATACATATACATACACATACTAGCAAATATACAACATGGAAATATATCTAAGAACATACAGGCATCATTAAAAGATAAGGATACAGATATCTTTCCTCGCCTTTTCTCGGACCAAACTTAATAGTTTTATTACCCTTCAAACAGAAGAACTTTCTGACCACCTGTCCAGGAAAGACATTTGTGTCACTACCACGACAAAAGTCAATGTTTAACATCGAAAAACATAAGGAAAATTAATTAATTTTAATATTATGTGGAAATATCCAGTCTTTGCCTAAAGAAGATCGCGACACCCGAAACACGTGTTGTAAAATTATTGGAACAGAATAACTGAAATGAAAATGAATGACAAACACGGTTTATTCTCAGAGATATTTTTATACCACTAAGACTTATAGAAAATTATTTATTCAAACTCGGGAAACGCTATATCTTATATCTACGCAGCAATCAAAGTGTAAGAAGAAACAAAAAGGAAGTGTCTTACTTATAATATGGAGATTCGTCTGTGTTTCTGGAGAAGTCATGTGTAGCACTCAATATTCAAACGGTGATTTGCATATTAATTTCAGACGATCTGTTTTGTCGAAATTTAGTTGTTTGTACAGTTTCCGGTAGATATATATAATCCCACCCATTATGGTTTATTTTGGTTATCTTATAATTAGTTATATTTTTATTTTGCTATTTTTTTAGTCTCGAGCTACACAAATTATTCATTTGATATTGCATTAACTTTTTTCTTTTTTTTCTTTTTCCTTCTTCATCTTGTTCTTATTATTATTATTGTTATTGATTTGATATGGCCACTGAGTCTTAGATGTTTCGACCGGGTGATGATAACTCAGGTTCGACTTGCAATTGAGAGATACAGCTTTTTTCACAGCGCGTGAGCTGTTACATTGCTATGATGTGCACACTTCCATTAATGTCAAGTTCCTCCAAGGCTTCTTGCAAGAAGATAGATTCCTGGAAATAGTCACGAGTTCGTAATTTTTTTTTCGATTTGCCATGCCAGGTCTTTGTAGATTTCTCTTGTCACATGTTTCGTCTTCAAGATGTTCTTATCCCAAGGTATCACAAAGTTTACCTAGATCAATTCATAACTGTTGTTCAAAAGTGTGATATCAGGGTGCCTATTATCGAAGCACTTGACAGTCAAGATGGCCATTTTCCCCATTAGATAATTATTTATATCCTGCTTGTTACAGATTTAGTTAGTTAGTGCGTACCTTGCACCCAGACATTAGTCCATAAATACTGGACTATTCAGTTTTGATCGTGAGGAAAAAACAGAAAAGATATATCAGAGACGTTGTTTGGTTTCACTCAGAAAATCAACGAAAGGAAGAAAGAGAAAAGAGAGGAGGAGATAACACTCTCATATCATTAGCGTCTGCTTCACTAAAATAAAAACAAATCTCCTTAATTTCAAGTATATTCATTTTTACCCTCTTACTTCATTAAATAATGACGTGAATTCAAAATTATGATAGTTATTACAATATTTTGCAAAAGATGTTAAGCTCAAGTGGTAATTTAAGCGTAGCTTTGATGTGACAGAAGGCCGAATGTAGGGAGCTCCCAGTGAGGAACAAACTTACTACACATCCGTAATTGATCTTGTAAGAGAGTCTTACTAAACATTACACTGGCTCGAAGCACTCATTATTAACTTCAAACATAACAATCCAAGAAGAGAATTTCAAATGGTATATGATCGATGTGGAACTCACCATGAGTTTGTTTAATCATTAATTTAAAAATAATGATTCAGCAGATGATTCAACAAAGAAAATCAGTTAAATTTTTACGGGTATCTATAGTTAACGTTATTATTATTATTATTATTATTATTATTTATTACTTACTGTTGCCAATATTCAGAGTGACCTAATGTGTTCCGTTTTTTCTAATTATTAGCAAAATTAGTGTATTAATTATTAACATTTATTTTAATAACAATTTTAAGAATGCCTTTTTTTGGATAGCATCGGATATTCAATGATTAGTTTCGTAAATTTTAATACACCTTCAGAACTATGTGACTATTGAATAACTTTAACATTTCCTTCACTACCATCAGCTCTGGAATCACTACTAGAACCAGTCATGTTACATACAAGGCGTCAAATCGTCCACATTCCTCTCCTATTCCTTTGTAAGGAGTAAGTTCCATTCAAACAACAACTTCTCGAGAACTGCTACTTTGTGGAACAGACTCCCGAAAGGCTTACGGTTCTTCACGTTGAAACACCAGTACGATCATCGAAGTTAAGCGAAATCGAGCCTGGTCAGTACCTACGAATACAAGTTGCTGTAAGCTTGGGTGTGCGGTTGGTGTAATGGATAATGACACGGAATTGTTAATCGGAGAGTGGAGTTCCAATTCCAGTTGGGTTCGTTATATTCACTTACGTGCAAATACCCTTTGTAATGGTATGAACCCATCTCTTCTCTTCTCAGTTATGGATAAATTAGTAAAACTTATACCACTAAATCAATAATATCTCCCCCTTAAAAATATTCATACAAACTAAAACTAGATTCTGGACTTAAATAACCTGCAAAGGGTCGATAAGCCGTAGACAAAAAATCAACTTAACAACAAAGACTCCCGAGATTATGTTTCCTTTACCACTACAAACTTAATAACTGCACGTTTAGAGGAGAACGTTTTCTATTCTATATACCCTCATAATATTCACTTCGTACTTCACACTCCACCTTTACAACAACGTCTAAATGCTAAGCGAAGAGCTAATGAACAGGATGGTTTCGTTAGAAACAAGAAATGTTGTACTGATGTGTTATGCAATATCAGTGAATGCTGGACAATCTACTCACAAAGGAAAAGAAAACTGGAAGCAACGTAGATATGGTTCTACAGAAGGATGCTGAGAATTCCACGGACGGGGCTCGTAAGCAATGAAAAGCTCATAAGGAAAATGGAAACAGAATGGACACTTACACTCAGAAACAGATGGAATCTTTTGGACACTTAAGAGAAAACGGCTTGAATACTATAAGACTAGCAGGTTCATCTACCTCAGGAGTTAGTGGGACTAGATGGCTGTTAGGCTGGTGGTGGTGGTGTTGTTAGACTTAGAAAAAGGAAAAATTCGCTTAGTGAGAGAAGGGTGTTAAGGGTTTTAATCGATCACGATGTGAAGTAACACAGCATATAGAAAAAAATGAATGTTTATTATTCTAATTAGATAGTGCTTGTCTTTTTAACACGAAGTATTCTTACGTCCTGCAGAATAATGTCGGAAACAACGCCATTGCGGAAAACCTAATTAAGTTGTCTGGAATGCTATAGTTTTGTTTTTGCTGTTAATATTAATGTTTTATAAACCAAAAAGCGAATTTAACTGGCATATTGAACCATTGTACTGCTCGGCAATAACTCAAGATACTTAATCAAGCAGTTATGGAAAAAATCCTAAATCCTAAATCCTAAATCCTAGCACTATTTGTTAACTGGAATTATATATTAACCTTACAAAGTTTTCAATAGTCTTTTTCTCTCTCTTCGATTGTTCGATATTCATCCTGGAATATATATATATTCCTAGCTATGATCACTGTTATAGATAACTTCGAAACTACACATATTCTTCTGATACTGCATTTTCGTAGGGATTGTAAGAACCGGTTTGTTCAAAACCAGACTGTCCTGGGTATGACGATAAACTAGGTCCAACAGTAAGGTCGTCCTGGGTAAGACGTTAAACTACATCCGTGTCCTGGGTAAGACGTTAAACTATATCCGCGTCCTGGGTAAGACGTTAAACTATATCCGCGTCCTGGGTAAGACGTTAAACTACATCCGTGTCCTGGGTAAGACGATAAACTACATCCGTGTCCTGGGTAAGACGTTAAACTATATCCGCGTCCTGGGTAAGACGTTAAACTATATCCGCGTCCTGGGTAAGACGTTAAACTATATCCGCGTCCTGGGTAAGACGTTAAACTGCATCCGTGTCCTGGGTAAGACGTTAAACTATATCCGCGTCCTGGGTAAGACGTTAAACTATATCCGCGTCCTGGATAAGACGTTAAACTGCATCCGCGTCCTGGGTAAGACGATAAACTACATCCAGCAGCATGGCCTCTGATCAGAAGGTTTTGAGGAGCGTGGAACCACCTCTTAAGTGCTGGTGTTCCCAGGTCCACCCTGACCCGGGGTGGTTGCACCTGTTAGGGTTCCAGCTATGGGAAAATATTACCAGCAATACTCTTTTGAAAAAAATTATTACCAGTAATATAATTTTGAAGGAAATATATTACCAGAAACAGATTGTTGACAAGACAAGGTGTTGTAGATTTAGCCCGATGGAGTCCTTCAGGACGAAACGCGTCCCAAGTAAACTTTTCCAGTCATACAATTTCCATATATATATATATATATATATATATATATATATATATATATATATATACCGAAAGCTGAAGGAAAGCACAAGAGTATTTTAAGATTTGTGTCTACACAGCTCGTCTTGTCTTATGCTGACGACTGGTGTTTACGCAAAATTAATTTTGGTAGCAAGATAAGTTGTTTTCGTAATAATTGCTCTAGTTTTCTTACTGCGACCGTTCTTTGGAAAATTGTTTGCCTTTCAACTCGTTGGAATGTAGTTATTCAATAATATATATATATATATATATATATATATATATATATATATATATATATATATATATATATTTATTTTTTATTTGATGCTCTTATTTGAGCAGACGTTCCGTTTACTTATTAAACAGAATGTATATTTATTTAGTCTACCGGCTTGAATATTCAAGATTCTTATTACCGAAAATATTGAATATTCAAGATTCTTATTACCGAAAAAATATTGAATATTCAAGATTCTTATTACCGAAAATATTGAATATTCAAGATTCTTATTACCGAAAAAATATTGAATATTCAAGATTCTTATTACCGAAAAAATATTGAATATTCAAGATTCTTATTACCGAAAAAATATTGAATATTCAAGATTCTTATTACCGAAAAATATGCTCTGTCTCTCTCCCACTTTATATATATATATATATGTGTGTGTGTGTGTGAAATTTCAGATATACTTAAAATCCATCTCCGGAAGCACGGTGAAGTAATGCTTAGTTGCTCGGATGGAGAAAGCGGAAAGCCGAATTCGAATTACAGTCGAGTTAACTGCATTCATTCGATCATAATAACGAATTTTAACCTTAACTATTTTATTTACGTCGACGTGTCTATCTCTAACTAGCCAGTGTAGACGCTCTCTCACCCCTCTAGATTGCAACTGCCCACACACGAAGGAATCACGTCTACATTGCTTGACATTAAAGAAACAATTCCCTGAAAAACCTTTCTCTATCTCTGTCATTCGCATGCTCGTTCAGTCAGTCAAAATCAACTTCCTTGTTTTGTCTTCCATCTGAACCTGAGGAAGTCAGAGCAGAGATACACTTCTCTAGAAAATTAATAGTCTGCCTAACTATTATTTAATATATGTATCTATCAGCAAATATTGGTCTCTGTTCGCCATAAACTGTTAAAGACGATTTCTAAAGTTTTCCATCACTCGGAATTTCGGGGTCTACCAGGTGGCGTTCTTTTAAGCGCTTAACCGGTGGCTCTGAAATGTTCAAACCGTATCGATTATCTCTCCGAAACAACATCATTTCAGTGTAACAAAAAATGAGCACGTAAAGCTCTCTGTATTGTAATTACATTTTCACTAGGTTCATGTGGGAGTTATTTTTGCTGCATGCTGTATAATAAAAATAGTAGACTATTTTGATTATACTATACTAATTGATTAGAGTCGGTAATAATTAAAGTAGATCCCATGTTACTATTATTCTGTAGAAACAGTTTTTTGGGGATTTTACCAATTGCATCCTGTTATCTAGGCTAATGAAGTTCCAAGAAACAGAAAGTTGAAATTAAAAATTATAATTACGTGATTACTAAGACAAGAGACGATGATTAAAAAGACAAATATTTGGAACAACAAACAAAAACAGTTCCATTAGAATGATAACGAACTCATTAAGGCAACGTTAAGCAAGTTGTTAAAGTCGTTGACTATCGATTTTGTGAACAGGTTTATTTCTTCATAAGATGTTAAGGGTTATGGCTCTCACCAACTTCCTTTATCTTTCAGCTATCCATTCACACAAGCTTGTCAGATAGGAAACCTACTATCTCCCCCTGTCCGTTTTGACTTCGATATGTCCTGCGGGTGCGAAAATATCCAAGCCTTCTTTCCTCATTATGTGTTTATATGATATTTCACTTCCCTCTTTCTGATACTGTGTATAATATCCTTTTTCCCCATTTTCCATAAGACATCTTTGTTGCTAACGTAGTCGTTCAAAATATTCTCAGCATCCTTCGGTATAACCAAATTTTTGTTGTCTCAGGTATTATCTTCATCTGTGAATAAACTGTCCAGCATTCGTTTCCCTTATAGAAAAACGGATATTACATAGCAGTTCAGCAATCTATACTTTATATCTAGTGCATTATTCATGTTTCTTAATATTTGCTTAAACTTTTACTATCCCAATGCACGTTCGGACTTCGATGTCAAACTATTCACCCACTGTTAAAACAGTTCCCAGATTTTACTAACTTTCCGTCATCGAGTGGTAGCATTTCTCGTCCAAATGTTCCACAATTTTTCAGTCTGTTGTATGTCGGGCGAAGAAGGTTAGTTCCGTAAATGAGAGATTTTAAAATATTCATTTTATTCAAATATCGATATTTTAATTTCTTGAATGTTATGGACTATTGTCGCGTATTAAAAATTAACTTTCTGAAAATTAACTTTTCTTGAACACGGCTTAACATGGGCCTTTCAAAGAATCAATGTAAGTTGTCATCATAAATATCGCGAAATATCACACCACCTCCATCTTGTTGATATGGAATCACGCTGAGGCTTGTTGACACCAGTAGCCAAACATTCTTTCGACCATGACAAGATAGCACAATATTCGTCGGTGAAAGAAACAGTTCAAATATGAAACAAAAGAAATACAGGAGGATGCTGAACATGCGAGCAACGACCACGTTTTGGAGAAAATGGAAACAAAAAGGAAACTAATTCTTAACATCAGGCAGAGAAATTTGAAGGTTCTGGGAGAAATAATGAAAAAAGAAGTGTTGGAAAATGTGATACTCACGGGACAAATAGAGGGCAAGTGGTAGAGAGAAAAACAACGCAAAGTATACTTAGTGATCTTGACTAAATGGGTGGCAGATAAGGGCTTAGGAGAAATAACAAACATTATTAAAACCTACAAGAGAACAGAAGTTGTCGTGATCCATGATTACCTACGTCCTTAGTGGAGCCGACACATAAAGAAGAAAAGGACACCTAGCATTCGCTCTCACATATTCGTTATACCACTTAATTTATGTCCTGGCCTCTTCTGTCCTTTGTCACATCCTGTTTCTCGCGAATCCTTATCTTTTCAGAAATTGGCAAAGAGAGGTTTTTATAACGTCTCACTTAATAATGATCAGCGAAATAACATCTTTTACTTTTCCTTATCAAATCCGAATCGGAATTGACTTGGACCTTCGACGGATGCTAACGCTTTGGTGGTACCTACATAAAGCTTTTAAAGTTATTTTTTTTTCCTTTTCTAAATTTCTGAAGTAATTGTCTTATTTAAATTAAATTCAGAATCCATTATGAAAATTGATAATCTAAATTGGACTATTCATTTCAGGAGTCGACGTTAGGGACATTTCATGAAAAATAACTGCAAATTGGTTTTCCCTGCTCAAAACTAAACATCTTTCTTCCTAATTGTACAAATTGATTGCAGCATAATTCAGCAATTAATTTTCCAATTAAGATCTGTTTTATATATCTTTAAAACTCAATGTTTATGAGGATTTTCTTCCTTCAACTCTTCCCTCCCCTCTTTCTTTCTATTTATCTATCTTCCTATATATATATATATATATATATCTTTCAATCTATCTCTCCATATATATATAGATAGAGAGATAGATTGGTATATATATATATATATATATATATATATATATATATATATATATATATATATATATATATGATTTGTGTATATGGAATGAATTCAAATAACCAACAAATACTATTCTTAAAAAAGTGCTCAATACAAAGTAGAGCAGATATAATTATTTATTTAAAAAAAAATTTATAACATAGATATGTTATAAAATCACTACAGAAATAGCCATTTTGTTTCAACACTCTTAGTGTCTTATCAAGTGATCATGTTGAATGTAAAATAAATGGTTTTAAAAGTTTCGAAATAATTAACAAACTGCTAATTTCAAGATCAAAATTTAATCGCTATTAAGTTTACAACTATTAAATTTTATCATATAATTTAGTAATTATTGGTTAGAATAAATTCTTTTTTAATACTACGCATATTTTAAATATCTGAATAGCTATTATAACATGACTTCGTTGTCAAGCTTTTTGAATTTTCCTATACTTGTATTTTGATAGGTCCATCTAGCTTTTGTAACAACGTTTTCCCCTTGCGAAGGATTGTTAATTATTTCGAAACTTTTAAAACCATTTATTTTACATTCAACATCATCACTTGATAAGACACTAAGAGTGTTGAAACAAAATGGCTATTTTTGTAGTGATTTTATAACATATCTATGTTATAATTTTTTTTAAATAAATAATTATATATATATATATATATATATATATATATATATATAGAGAGAGAGAGAGAGATAAACACACACGCACAGGGCTTCCCAAAGAAAACTGACATAATTTTGTAGTCAATTAACATTTTTTAAGCAAATCAGCCCAAGAAAGGCGGGAGTGCCACTAACAGGCAAGGGGTTACAGAAGCTGAGAGCAAGAGTAAAGAGGAATGATTGGGAAAACGATAAAGAGAAGGACATGGATCAAGGTCAAGGCATAAGAAGATGTCGATTGACATTAAATTTGAATATTTGAAGATTATAGCTATCAGGTAAGCAAGTACGAGAAAGGCAGTTCCACTGAAGGGAGGTGCGAGATAAGAAGCTGTTGGAGTAGAAGAGATGGTTACATTTAGTCGTTCCTTCAGTGAAAGTGTGGAACTGAGATGCCAACTGAGTAGCACGCTTAAATTCATGAAGTTTGGGAACCAGTAAATGGAGTTCGCCGGAGCTGTTGTCATAAAATCGAGGTGCAACTAAATGCACGGAAACGAGGTTGCATCTTTGTAGCGAGTAAATTGTTTTTGTCTATATCAAAAAAAATAATAAATATTTTTTCTCTACTCTCGGTATTGAGCTCTCTTTTGAAATATTGCTGTGAACGTTACAATTTATATATTATTTTCGTTGTCATTACATTTGGATATCTATCTATCTATCTATCTATATATATATATATATGTGTGTGTGTGTGTGTGTGTGTGTGTGTGTGTGTGTGTGTCTGTTTCTTTAAACATGATTGACCAGTCACTGCGGTTAAATGTTACATTTAAATTTTCTTTGTTCTTTCAATTCTTTTCTGGATATAAGAAGAAAAAAAAACTTAACAATAAGAAAAATAAATAAATAAAAAACTTAATCGCAGTAGTTTGTCAGTAGTTTTTTTTATTGAAATTTGTATTAGAGACGGATGCATCCGCCCACCAAGTCTTTAATAATGTATCTGTCTAGGTGAAAGAAAACTTTGCTATAAAAACCTCCTAAGGGCTAATCCGAATATTTTGTATATATTTGTCTCTTGGATCCTATGCTTTCTTGGTATGATTCAATGCTCTGTTTTGCAAGCTGTGCACGATTTTAATTTTCAGCTTGGGTATTGCTGACATCTTATCATCTACTGTTGCCCTGGTTTTTAAAATCTGGTGCCCATGACAAAACGGAGGCGCCTACAAAACTGACATGCTGGGTGAACGAAGCTGCTAACCTACAGACTGGCGGCCTTTGATAGATCCAAAGTCGTTTGCCTTATG
>CAHIKZ030005267.1:1167500-1172500 GCA_903632075.3 Acanthosepion pharaonis | reverse complement strand
CAGGGATTAGGATCTATAGGCAAAAAGACAAATTTTACTAAGGGCTACAAAATAAAGATATGGAGAGCTATGATTGTTCACATCCTGAACAAACAACATATAAAAGGGGAAGAAGAAAGAAGAAGAAAAAATACATTTATTATCAACATTTTTAATAAGAATCGATAATGAAGTTTTAGCGCTTTAAGGTTCCATTATAATAATTTATTTCACCAGAGCCCTTTTAAGGCACGCTGTATCATCAGATAACACTTCCAAAAATGAAATGAAATATATATATATATATATATATATATAGATAACTAGATTATGATAGACAATGTTCCCCAAATACAATTGGTATTAACCGACAGATATTGCTAGAATTTACAGATTATAACTCTTTTATGAACTGTTTTCAGTGTTTATACGAATCATCTAATATATACCGTGTGAAATAGTCTCGAACCCAACGAAAACTATTCCAAACAATCTGATGTTGACCAGCTATATATATATATATATATATATATATAGATAGATAGATAGATACACCTAGTGAGCCAGACAAACCTACCTAGGTTTCACCTAAACGGAACGTCAGGGAAAGTAAGGCTCATTCCTTGGGGAACATTGTCTATCATAAGAAGTTCAGATATCGTAACTATAATAATCTGTTTACTTGTAAGTATCAAGTCTATCCCAGGAAAACGAAACATCCCAAAATTTCCAGTAACTTTCTCAATGCCCCCTGATCGATAATCATTTTTTCATCAAACATCCAATGTCTCTATTACTAATTGTAGATTTGTATGTCTGTAATGTTATCTGTCTTTATTAATATGGTCCTAACTATCATGATCCATTTATTCTTTATCTTCTAAGTCCAGTCTTGGAATTTTCCTATTTTTCAGTTTTTGGCCGTTGGTCTGATGATACAGACACATCTTTAATTTAGGAGATTAACTTTATTTTGTTTACTTATTTTGGGGCTTCCTCGATCTGATGATATGACCGTTCTTGATCGCAGTATTTATTTAAATGTATCATCTTATTAAAATAGAATGAATTAAATGTCATGTTTCGCTATTTTCTTTCAAAGAACCGCATCTTCAAATCGAATTTAGTCAAGCTGATTTCATTTGTACAATTTCCAACCCGTTTTTAGATTATTTTTTTCCGTCTCCGAAACATTTGAGACACTTTTTTGATCGTGTAATTGTTGACATCGTCTCTTGTGTTTTCTTCCGGCGTTTCGAGTGTTGCTTTCTCACAGATTAAATCACACGATTCAGCGAATGCAAATAATTTGTAAATCACTGTCGGATTTTATTTCTTCTTTTTTTCCATTAAATATCTATTTAATTATAAATGAATTCATTATCCTCTTTTCAAGCTTGAGTTGACTTTTTCCCTTCATCGATTTTGCTTGCCGTCCCGAAGAAGATTGCAAACAGTTTTTGCAAATATACATAAAAATAGGAAGAGAATACAGACTATACCTTTTTACACTTCTGTGTCGCAGTAAAACAAAAGCCTAAATAATTATGGCAAAAAAGAAAATAGATTTCTATTATATGTATTCTATTTATTAGATGACATGAGGTAACTATTATACATTGTTTCGTAAGTATTAATTTCATACTCTTTGCTCGCTGTTAATTCTTTGTCAGCTTCCCAGTTACCGTATTCAAGGAGATTTCTGGTAGCGCCTTTTCACTTTGGTGAAGTCAAACTTCCTGCTGATGGAATGTACGAATTTGAGATTCCGAAAATAAACCTGAACAATAAGAAACTGCCGATGAATTGCACATAATTCCCTCTAGATCACAGGTTTGAAACCTGCACTCCTAAAGTCAGTTTAAACTGATTCATTGTTCTTACAATTTATTGTGACCAGTTTGCTGTAGGTTCGGATTTTATTCATTCCAACTAAAGACTCTGAAAATACCCATATTTCAGTTAAATGATCAATTTCGGAAATCATACTTCAAAGTTATTTGTTAAATATATGCGGTGAAAAAAAGAATTGAGACCACCTGGATATGGGTTTAATCAAAAAGTGTTTATTCATCAGACAGAGACATTGGTGTGTATCAAAGAATAAAACAAAAAATTACTAAACAATACAAGTCCCCGAAGTAGAGTAGTTGAAACTTTGTGATAAAAACTAAAACGAATTTATCCGAATCATCTAATATATACCTTGTGAAATAGTCTCGAACCCAACGAAAACTATTCAAAACAATCTGATGTTGACCAGCTATATATATATATATATATATATATATATATATATATATATATATATATATATATATATATATATATATCTTTCATTTAATTTTTGGAAGTGTTATCTGATGATCCAGCGTCCCTAAAGAGCTCTGGTGAAATAAATTATTATAATGGAACCTTAAAGTGGTCTGTTTTTCTTTAAATTATTAGCTCTGGATTTACATTGAGCTCTCAGGATTTCATCCTCCTTGGGACTACCCATACGGATTACCAAGTTTTCATAACGTATATATATATATATATATATATATATATATATATATATATATATACACCTAGTGAGCCAGACAAACCTACCTAGGTTTCACCTAAACGGATCGTCAGGGAAAGTTTGGCTAACGAGGCAAAGAGAAACACATATTTATAGGTGATAGCCAAAATCATACCACGTGACAAAAACAAAAAATAAAACAAAACAACCTAAGTTAAATATTTATTCAACAAAAAAAAAAATCCTCAGTGGAAAGTCAATAACGGGAAAACGGTATGATTTTGGCTATCACCTATAAATATGTGTTTCTCTTTGCCTCGTTAGCCAAACTTTCCCTGACGATCCGTTTAGGTAAAACCTAGGTAGGTTTGTCTGGTTCACTGGGTGTATCTAGGTCTGCTCTACGGTTGTATTGAGCTCTTTTGTTAGTTAGTTGTTACTCATATCGGGGTTTTTTCTTTGGGCTTCAGACCTGCATCTGTGCGATTTTTTTGTCGGCAGAAGTTCATGTTTGTAGCTCTTTCTTTTTTTAAAACCTTTTTTTTTCCTCGAGATTGATTTGATTAGCAAATCAAAAATTCGAGGATTTTTCAAACGAAGTCTAGTTATATATATATATATATATATATATATATATATATATATATTCAAGCATGTGTTATTATGATGTTTTTCACTTTTTTTCTTGTATGTTTGGCTCCAGGTTGTTAAAGTAGGATCCCAGTCAATAGCTTTGTTTTTGTTTGGAAATATGCTATTCGCTGTTTTAGTTTTATAGATAATATTAGACGATATTATTGGCTAGTTCTTTATTGTTAAGGAGGGGATTGACTTTGTTTTGTTTTTTATTTTTCATTGGAGGATTAGTTATTAAATATGTTTAATATGTTTTTGCCATTATTAAATGCTCTTTTACTTATGATGGCTTTTGCTTTTTGATTCAGAATTTGTAGTCGTTTTTTTTGCAGTTGTTCATATAGAGGATTTTGATGATAGTTAAAATTTTCCTTATATCAGAGGATTTGAATGGTTTACTGGCTGTGCCGTGTATTGTTAGAAGATGATTTTTATGTCACTAGTGTCACTGAGGTCGTATGTCCAAATAAATAAAACATTCTATAAAACTAAATACATACATACAACAGTTGTTCAGTTAATAATAAATATATACTTCATCCTTGAGAATGGCTAAAGGTATAGCCGAAATCGTTTGGAAAGTTTTGTATAATATTTCTATGGAAAAGAAAAGAAAAAAAAATATAAAGTCATATGAGCAATTATGTAAAAAACGTAACCAAAGTGACTTGTCTGTCATATTTAACGAAGCTTGCATATATGTAATGCATATTATATAGCACAAGGCCGAAAGTAAGTGTGCCCAGTGAGAATCGAACTTATTACTCAAATGTATTTGATCTAGTGAGACAAGCTTCCTAACGATTACACCACCTCGAGGTGCTTTAACAAACTCTTTTTTTTTTCAATTTAAGAGACATCCATATATATTCATCAGATTAATTGAAAATTCTAGGTGAATTATGAATGATGCTAAGTGATGTAATTTAATATCTAATAAAGGAAAGTGGGCAAATGTTGTTTTCGAATTTCATTAAGCAAATAATATTTAAATTATTTCAGTACGGTATAAATTTATAAAGTCAACCAGAGCAAGAAATGTGACGGCTAAATTAAGTTTTACTTTTGTCTTTAATCATATTGTCCTTTGACATTTATAGTTTAGTTATACCTGAAATATTTCCGCAAACACACACACACACACACAAACACGAACACAAACACACTCGCGTGCGCTCGCGGATTGATATCGCGCTGAAAGAAACATTAGCAATCTCAGTATCAAATATCAGTCAAGGCCGTTGCTTTTGGCTTGGCACGGTTAAACTTACGCACTTTAGGAAACCGGTTGAATTTGATGCTAGCGTTTACACTGTGTGTAAATAGAGCTACTGGAAACATTATAGTAATACCAGCATGCTGTCGGTGTTGCCATTCTACAAATTCAAATCCTATATGGATAACAAAACAAAATACAACATATATATATATATACATATATATATATATATATATATATATATATATATATATATATATATAATGTATAATATATATATATATATAATGTGTGTAATATATATATATATATATAATGTGTAATATATATATATATATATAATGTGTAATATATATATATGTACTGTATATATATATATATATGTAATATATATATATATAATGTGTGTATATATATATATATATATATATATAATGTGTGTGTATATATATATATATATATATATAATGTGTATATATATATATATATATAATGTGTGTATATATATATATATATATATATATATATATATATATATAATGTGTGTATATATATATATATGTGTGTATATATATATATATATAATGTAATATATATATATATATAATGTGTAATATATATATATATATGTGTATATATATATATATATATATATAT
>CAHIKZ030005267.1:1105000-1162500 GCA_903632075.3 Acanthosepion pharaonis | reverse complement strand
TTCACTGTATGTTATCCAGATAGATAGGTAACTGATGAAGGCCGAAGGGTACAAAGGCCGAATTGATGTGATAACAACAGAGGACAACTGTCCGATTATAAATATTGTAAATAATGATAAGTCCTCATTCCGGAAATTCAAACAGAAATAAATAATCCGTTCAGTAGAGGATATTCGCTTGCCAATTGCTAAACCACAACTAATTGGACATTTTCCTTAAGGTTTCACCTACAGTACATCTGTGTTGATGAGCACAAACATTGGACGAGAAGCATGGCTAGGTGTCTAAAGAATTTTTTGCGTGTGCGAGTGAAGGTAAAGTGGTAAGGAACGTAGGAGTCACATGAAGGTTCCGTTGCAAAGAAGATGCATTCAAAGCTCTTTGACTTCTAAACATTTAGAAGTCTTATTGTAAAGACATACATAACCTTGTAACCCAAAGGCAGAAATGCATAGAAGTTCTGGACTGCTGTCATATGGCAGTTAACCCTGGAGAGTTTACTCAAAAATGTGACTTGAAGCGACGGTGATTTTGTTCTAAAGAAGAACGCTGAGAATATCATGGTCTTATCATGTGAACAATGAGGATGTTTTAAAGTAAATGGAAACGAAAATGACATATACTTATAAGCAGGAGGAAACAAATTAAATTCTTGGAGTAGGAAGGCGGGTTTGGATAATTGAACACTCAGAGAACCTAGTGAATTCAGGCAAGGCATAAGAAAACAACGAATAGCATACCTCATTATTTTGTCTAAATAAAGGGCAACACGATGAAAAGAGAGGATGATAAAGAATTAAACGTTACTTAAATGTACAAGAGAGAGGAATGATCACCCACAATATCGGTCAGTTATGTGCCATGCGTGATACAGGCTTAGGCGATCATGTATCTTTCGTTACATGGCTAACGCAGTACGTTGCATTTCTTTCTGTGATGGACCAGTTGCCATAGAACCCGGTCCGTCCTGCTATTTACCCATAGCTGGGGAAAAGAAAAAAATTCATAACTTTCCCAATGGTATTAGCACGTAAGTGAATTTAATGGATTCGACAGGAATTCGAACTCGGCTCTTCGATTACTCAATCCGAGCCGCAATCCATTATTCCACCGTGCCTCCTACATATATAAGAGGGAGAATAAAAATAGTTTACACAGTCACCCGTTCATTCTTACTGTACATTGAATCTTTAAAATTCTATCTATCAAAAAGACAATATTTATTATGAACTAAAAAGGGAAGGAAACTGTGGAGAATAATGACCACCAACATCCAGAAGGGACACGGCACATAGAAGAAGAATTAGTAGTAGCAACAGTAGTAATAAGAGTAACAGTAAGTGGTATACTTGTTTTGCCCGCTTGGGAACTTGTTTCTTTAATGATTTTACGCTGTAATTTACTCAATGTAGAACATATTTAATACAAATACCTTCCAGACAGCAAAAAAGAAAATAAGCTTACTTAAAACGTATTGCTAAGCAAAGATGGAAAAATAAGGAGGCAATAAAAGAGAAGTTCTGTTCATTCATACATAATGATGGTCAAGTCGAACCGCTACTTAGTAAGTCTTTTCTTAATCTAAATATAAATGTAATTTGCTGTAAAAGGTTGAGAAACAGACGACTATAAATCTTTTTATTTTACTTCTCGCAATTCCCATACAGACAGAAAGTAATCAGAAACACGTAGTATTCTTTATTCTTTAATGCTTTCAGTTTGACGAGAACTATCATATTCTACTTACCACAATATCGTGGTCTACAGTGCGCATAAGGAATAAAGAGAATTTGACACGCGCAGTACGTACTACTGAAGATAAGCAGACCAGAGAAAAACAGCGAATTAACTACAATGAGCAAATAGTTGACAGAACAGTGATTAGGAGATATAGCGAAATGAGAGAAAGGACTAAGATCTACAAATAATAGGGAAATGTGAAGAGCCATGAACACAAACTTTCTGAAAGCACACAAAAGAATATGCGATTTGGAGCATTTCTTGTTCATTGATTTGGGAAAACAATTCTGATGGACATCACCGAAAACTTTTTTTTATTAATTTTATTTCTAAGTGTTCCCAGTTTATATACAGGGTGATTGAAAAGTAACTCGCCATTTAAAAATATGAGATTTCGCTACAAGGTTCTCGAGACGTCCAGGAATCACGGCAACTGATTTCATTAAGTACTCTTATAGTATGGAAGACATAACTTCTTGTATTCAGCCTTCAAGTTCTTCCAAAATCTTGCTTCTTTAAACGCAAAGAAAAAGTCACAGGGTGTTAATTCAAGACTAGGGAGTTACTTTTCAATCACCCTATATATATATATATATATATATATATATATATATATATATATATATATATGAAGAAATATAGTCTAAGTGCTATATTTATAGGGATAAAGTGCTCAATATCAGAGATAGAGTGTGTAAATATAAAAGTGAACATAGAAGTCTGGCAACAGTCTGTTTCATGCTAGATGCATTCGTCAGGACACGAGTGCTGTTATTTTTCTCGGCTATTTATATATGCGGGTCAGCGGTGCATTGTGGGTAGTTTATTTTGGCGCTTATTTTACCGGAAGTCGTTTATTTGTTTATTTATTGGGTTAAATTATTTTGCGTGTTTGTATTTATTTTTATTTTTATTTCTTATCTTATATATTTATTCATTTATTTGTTTTTATTTTTATTAGTCGTTGTTTTTATTAACGTAGTAAAAATTTGTTTATATCCCTTATTTAATAGTTTTGTTTTGGTTTGGGAAGATAATTAAAGTTATTTATTCAATTTTGGGATTGATTGTTATAGTTTATTCTGACTATTATTTTGGCGGAAGCAGTTTTTAATTTGTTTATTACTTCATGTATTTATAATGATTGATTATCATTATTTGTCATTTTATCGGGATCGGTTTGTTAGTTTATTTATTTATTTGGATGAATTTAGATTAATTTATTTTATTTGTTTGTTTTTTTATTATTCATCAATAAACCCAAATAAATAAAGTAAATAATAAACAAATTAATAAACCATTATGACCAAAATATTAGTTAAACTATAAAAATCAAACCAAAAATCGAATGAAAAAAGTAGCTATAACTGTTATATAACGATAAAAGAAAACTAAATACTACGTTACGTAAAAATCGAAAACAGAAAAGTGTAAATAAAAATATACAGTATATTAAATAAATAATTAAAAAAAACAAGTAAAATAAATTAAGCAGGCAATAGGTGAACCAATTTGTTTTTATTGTGAAAAAATAATAAATAAATAGTAAAAATTTCAGAGTTTAGATGGAGATATTAGATGTATTGAGTTAAAGTAGAATTTAGAAGGAACCGTAAACCCAATCTTAAACAGGAAACAAGGCATAAACATTTAATTTTGTTAAATATACCAGGCAGGTAATAGTTGAACCAATCTATTTTTATTGTAAAAAAATAATTAATAAATATTAAAATTTTCAGAGTTAAGTTAGAGACGTATTAAGATGAAGCAGAAATTCTTATACTCGCATAAAGTTCGAAATTCTTTTGTTTCTAATTTTTTGTGATGATGTCCTTTCATATTGATCCGAGTGAAAATTATTCTAAATTCTCGCATATTTAATTAGTATTTTCTGATTTTTTTCCTTATTAGAGCGTATTCTTTTGTCATTGGCACCAGCTTATTGTGAATAATGGTTGTACTTTTAGTTTGTGACATTCAATGAATATAAATTTTAGTTGGAAAATTAAAATTACACTCTCTTTTATCAAATAAAGCGCAATAAATTTCTATTCGACAGCCTTTGGTATCGTGAGAGCAGCATGGCTTTGGATAAAGATTTTACTGGGCTTTTATAAAAAAAAAACCCATTTCTCTTAACGAAAGTAGCAGGCGTAAAATAGTACTATTGAGAGCCGTTTTAGTATCAATGCTACTAAGAATATTAATAAGTGAATTAGAATATTGTGAGACGAAAAAGACATGAAAAAGAAAGGGAGCAAAGCATAAAAAAAATCACGTAAATTACCTAAAAAAGTAAACTCGCATGAAATATAAAAATAAAACTTCACAAAACAGAAACAATCTGGAGAAATTTTCAGTTAAATATTACAGGAGAAAATAAATTGGGAAAAAGCAGGAGTAAATGATTATGTAAGCAGAGAAAAAATCAAATGGTTTAAAAATCAGAGAGAGAGACACACACAAAATAGTGAGAGTGGAAACACAAGAAATGTAGAATGACGAGATTAGACGAAAAATGGAGAAGAACGAGATTAGACGAGAAATGACGTGCGCAGATTAGAAAAGAAGTGAATGCACGAGTTGTACAAACAGTGCAGCGGAGGAGGGCAGGATTTTATTGGCTTAGGCAGCGATTGTCCGTTGGAAAGGGAGGTAACTGTCGTTTGAAGAGTTGCTGGGTTCCTTTATAGACTGATATCATTCTGTATTTATCCAATCACGCAGTGACTCTGAATGCACTTTCGTATTTTCAAAACTGTCAATTGAAAATTGCGGAAATTCACTCCTCGGGGAAATAGCTGCATTTCCGGTTGGTGCAACGAGTGCAATCGAATGTGCAATTGGCTAAGGCTTGCCCTTGGGTGTATGCAGTAAAAAATGATAAGGGATAAGGAAAAAAGGTTGCAACGTGCCTTTCAGGTAGAATCCCGTGCATGTATTTTATTTGACAATAGATACAATCAAGAATAGCCACAGGTAACTGGGTATTGAATAACGAATGTATACATGCATTTTTGGTGAAAAGAAACAATATATTTGTTAGGACGTTGGTGACTTTCAATAATGAAAGGCATAATTCACTCATTCAATTTTGAAATTCCATCTTCCTTTCTTACTAGAGAATTTCGCATTTTGAGACATGTTTTTAACATTTTGCCAAGCACGAAGCTGTAATACAGAGAGGACACAGCTATCATGGATCTCGCAATCCTAGAATCGAAGTATGACGATAAACTGCATCCAACAGCAAGGCCTCTGATAATACGTTTTTGAAAAATAATGTTGCCTGCTGTATGTTTTTGAAAAAATATTACCAACTATACGTTTTCTTTTTTCTTGAAAGAATAGTGTTGCCGGTTGTACGTTTTTGAAAGAATAATATTACCAGCTGTCCGATTTTTGGAGGAATGATATTGCCAGCTGTAAATTTTTGAAAAATAATATTACCAGCCGTGCGTTTTTGAAAGAATAGTATTGCCGGCTGTGCAATTTTGAGGAAATAATATTACCAGCTATATATTTTTGAAAAAAATAGTTTTACCAGCTGTGCATTTTTAAGAGAGTAGTATTGCCAGCTGTACATTTTTGAGAAAATAATATTGCCAGCTATACATTTTTGAAGAAATATTATCATCACCTATAGTTTTGGAAAAAATAATATTGCCGGCTATACATTTTTGAAGAAATATTATCATCACCTATAGTTTTGGAAAAAATAATATTGCCGGCTATACATTTTTGAGGAAAAAATATTAACAGAAATAGATTTTTGACAAAGGAAAAAGAAAAAAAAAGTTGTCGGCATTGAATGACCCACTGAGGTTGATGTGCCGTAAAACAAACCAAACCAAACTTAGAATCGAAATGTTTAACTGAATTTTTAGTCATTGCACTGAGGGAAAACTTGATTTATTTAAGAATAAGATAATCCGGAATATTTACTATGAAAAAACCGCCAGCACACGGAGAGAAAATGAATTAAGCAAGAACACAATTATAGAACGGAGCGAATCCCAAAAAATGCGTCTTCTCAACATATTTAATAACTTTTACGTGAGGACCATTCTAAGAGACCTAGATGTTCTACCAGGATTTATCAATGGTGGACACGATCTTAACAACATAAGATGCGAAGATGACACTGTATTAATGACAGAATCAAATGTAGCATAGAACTAACACAAAAGAAGTTTTCTGTTTGAATTTCTGCGATGAAGAGTTATTATTAATTACACTATTTAGGTGCGTACTAATCTCCTCAAATATGGTGTTATCAAAACGTTTCCGCTGTTGTAACTTCATCAGGTGTATCTTGATCAGGGTAAGTTACAGGGAATCACGAACTGAACACTTTATTTAATCTACGGGGTAGATTGTGTTCGTTCCATATTAGGATAACTGTCCATTTTTAGGAATAAATATTCTAGTTCTTATTTTAGTATTGCTTAGTTCGTCCTGTTTGCATTGAGTTTGAGTACACCGAACTAGAGCATTGTTCCTTGGGACAATTTCCTAGTGGATTAAATCTGTGGTTCGTGAATTTAGTGTGTTTAATCCATAGGCCGGGCAGTTGCCTTTTAAACAGAAATGTCCCCCTTTCCTTTATGTATCGCATTGTTTCAGGTGATGAAAAATGGGTTTTACATTGCGAGCGGAAAATGAAAAGGCAGTGGTTATCACAAAATGAGAAGCCATTATCAACACCAAAAGCAGAACAGCAACACCAGATATTTTTATTTTGTGTCTAGTCTAATATGAATGGTGTTGTCCATGAGGAGCTAATTGATTATGGAAAGTCAATAACTTCAGAGGTGTATTATTAGCAACTTGATCAGATAAACAAAACATGGCTTCCAATGTGCCATGCTTCGGTAAACAAGAAAATATTCTCCGGTTTGACAAGGCAAGTAAAAATAGGAACAAGCAATACATTATGTATTTTAATTAGTAGTATTATAAGGTAGAATAGTGTGATGCCCCCCCCCGCTGGTGTGTCGCCGCTCCAAACGTGACGTCCGCCTGTCTGCGTCAGTCGTGCTATCCCGTCCTGTGACGACCAACTGTCTTGGTATTGGTCGCGGCACCCAAATGTGACGTTCTAACCTTTTGGTGATTCGGATGGGAATCTGGTTAGATTCGATATCAGCCTCGTCGTTCCCAACTCGCCTCCAACGTCTGGTTACCAAAATAACTACTTTGATTTCCAGTCCTACCTACCCAAAGTTGTGAATTGATCTTAGGCAGACGAAATCAATCGTCGGGGTTCCGTAATGCAAGCCGAGTTCAAATAAGGGCGATATCGCACAAATAGATGTAACAAAAAATAAAATAACAACTCGAAAATTTCAAATGTGTTAAAAAAGGATAACAATATTTTATATCTGGTTGCTGGATACAGGACTGCATCTATTTCCCAACCCGCTATATGGATACGTGACACGTTATTTTTGTTAGGCGATTCTTAACATCTTAAGTTGTCTGTTCTTTAAGAAACTGGTCCTTGGTGGGTCTTCAGGCGATATTCGTAAAACTTGTTGGCCCGTTAGACGCTTTCCCATCCTGGAGGTTAGCTGGCCAATCCTGGAATTTGTCAATTAGCTTTTTGCCGTCACCAAGTGGTTGGCCCGTTAGACGCTTTCACATTCTGGCGTTATCTATTCCCGATAATATAAGTTCGCCACCATGACACAGTTAATTTTTATCTATTTAGAATTCTCGACAATGGCAATAAAATTTTTCACCATTTTTTCTTGTCAAAATAACACCGCTTAATGTCCCTTTCGTGATGTTTTTTTTTATCATTTAAATTTAACTCTCGCCTTTCTTTTTTGTTTCTTCCCTTTTTCCTTTTTCCTTCAAGCAACCCTAAATGGTTTCACAATAGGACTAATAATTAACACGGAATTTCAAGTGATTAAATTAATAAATCTAAATTTAACGATAAAAGTTGTTTTTATTTCAATATTTGTTTATTGAAATTTTTTTTTTTTAATATTTGAATGTATTTGGTTAAAAAAGCAGCACGGAATTATTTAGATTCGTATTTACCAGTAAGATAAAAGCTAGTTCACCACTTTAAGATAATGATCATTAAACGCGAAATTGAAATCTCTTTCGCATCGGAAAAGCTTAAGATTTTTGATGTAGTAAAATGTGCCTTTTCTCAAAATACTTATCATCTTGCAGTAATATTTGAAGTAAAATATAATATATACAGAATGGATTTTTAAAAAAATCGAAAAATTCTAAATTAATACAGGAAATAAATATAAATCTATGTAGCACATTACGATAAAGAGTATATTTTTGGCTAAATGTCCGTCGGCTAAATGTTTGAGTACCTTTAAGCATTTATTTGTTTCCATCACCAGGTCATCTAATAAAATAGCAGTTGAAGGAAAAATCTAGATTTAATTTATCATGAAATTGAACATCTAATTTCTTGTTTTGCTGCTGCCATTGAAAATTCTTTTAATAAATAATATGTAAATAAATTTAATTTACGTTAGTTTTCATAATAATTCTGCGTAAATCGTATTTATCTCCTAAACAACCAAATATTTTCATTTCGCTGTTTTCTCGTTATCCTCTCTCTTTCACAAGACGTTTATACAAACATTGTTGCCGTATACCAGTAACTAAAGAAACAAGTGATTGGCTGTGTTATACCACCATAGAAAACTTACGATCAAAAGAACGTTTTCCGCTACTTTGTGTTTATCTAATCATACTGTACTTCACATCCAAGGAGATATATATTTATAAAGCTATCATTAATAGTTGTTCAGGCGTTCCCTCTTGCAGCAAAATCCAACTGAAATGGCGTCAATGTTTTCTTTTGATATGCGCCAAAAGTTACAACTCAAAAGACTTTTGTCTGCTGACCCATATGGGAAGATCAAATGGCTGATTACATTGAGCTGAAAGTATATGCGGCTCTTTAAATGCGTTAAGCTTTAGTCATCTCAACTGCGGGGAAAAATAAAGCGAGAAGCACAGAAGAAGGAACATAAAGTTGAAGAACCGAATAAATGTTTATGTAATCGTCAGTTCATGATTTCTTTCTTTACTTTTGCAGTACGAAGCAGCCCTGATGTTTGATGCTGTCTACCTCTTCGCCAAAGGTCTAGAAGATATGGCTAAGCAGTCTACCATACCTTTGACAAACCTCACGTGTGACTCAAACACGAAATGGATTACCGGCGCCATGCTATACACATACCTGAACACGGTAATGTTTTGTCTACATATCTTTACGCACTGTTTTGATTTCAAAACCTGTCAATTTTCACTCTATTTTCATATTTTCATATATATATATATATATATATATATATATATTTATATGAAGAAAAAACAAACAAAAATCCTTAAATGCAATTATGTTGTTTAAAATGAATGAAATGTCGACGTCTGACGTTTCGGTTTAATAAACCTTTTTCAAGACAATATTCATTAAAACACAATTCAGTTCAATTTACATTTGCTTACATATATTTATATATATATATATATATATATATATATATATAATTTATCGAAAATTATAACATCATAAATATGTTATAAAATCACTACAAAAATTGCTATTTTATCACAACACTTCTGGTGCCTTATCAAGTGATAATGTTGAATGTAGAATAAATCGTAAAAACCTCTTTATTCTACATTCATGTTATAATTTTCGAATAAGTTATAGTTGCTCTACTCTGTATTGAGCACTCTTTTAATAATAATATGTTTTGGTTATTTGAATTTATTCCGTATACACCAGACTTATACTTGAGTGTATATATATATATATATATATAAGAAAAGTGTGGATTGTTTTGCACAAGCTTTCATCACTTTAATTAAATCACGTGTGGGTTTTCTGGTGGTTTACCTTGATTCGTTATTATCCACACAGTCCGCTGGCGAGAGAGTGTAGGCGACGGGGTCAGGCAAAGGATTTGGTTTTCGGTCGGGTCGGGGCACCATTGATATGATAATTTCTCTTCGTCAAGTTGCAGAGAAGGTTCGGGAGAAAAACCAGGAGTTGTACATGGTGTTTGTGGAATTGACGAAGGACTTTGACACTGTGAATCGAGAGGCTTTTTGGCAAGTCTTGAGGAAACTCGGCATCCCTGAAAACATACTAAAGGTCATCATCTCTTTTGATGAAGGAAAGAAAGCTAATATCGTGTCTGATGGTATGATGTCGAAATCCTTTAATGTCACAAATGGCACCAAGCAAGGCTGTGTCATGTTCCCAGTCCTTTTTGCTCTTTTCTTCTCGGTGATGCTGAAATATGCATTTGCAGACACAGAGAGCGGCGTCAAGTTTCAGTTTCGAACAACTGCTGGTCTCTTCAATCATCAGCGCTTCAAAGCCAAGACCCACCTTCGTACGCATATTATTCGTGATTTGTTGTTTGCTGACGATGCGGCTCTTGTAACGACATCCTTTGAGGAGGCGCAACATCTAATAAATCGTTTCTCTGCTGCATGTAAAGCATTTGGTCTTACACTTAGCATAAAGAAAACTGAAGTTGTGCACCAATCTAGTCCTACTCCGAAGCAATTGCGTGGTAAGAAACAAAAACCACCAGTCTACAAATTTCCAGAGAGACCATTGAAAGTAGAAGACAAAGCCCTGAACTATGTAAAGTCTTTCACCTATCTTGGTAACAAAGTCAATTACAATGGAACTTTAGATGATGAAATCATGCATCGGATTTCTAAGGCTACCAGTGCTTTCGGCAAACTTCGCCATCGCTTGTGAAATGAGCGAGGTATTCGAATGCATACGAAAATTCGGGTTTACAGAGCTGTTGTACTTGCCATCCTTTTGTATGGCTCAGAGTCGTGGACTGCATACAGGTACCATAAACGCCAGCTAGATGTTTTCCATAAAAACTGTCTACGTGCAATTTGTGGAGTTAAGCTTCAAGATATGACATCTAACATAGACCTGTTTAACATGTGTAATATTGAAGGAATCGAGATTTTTATCATACAGTCTCAGTTACGGTGGACTGGTCATGTCTTGAGAATGTCTGATGACAGGATACCCAAGATCTTATAAACAGCCAGTTAGATCAGGGCTACAGGAATGTAGGACGCCCATGGCTAAGATACAAAGACAAGCTGAAAAGCAACTTGTCAACATTCAATATACCACATAACACCCTTGAGCGCTTAGCCTTAGAGTGGGTAGAATGGAGATCAAAATGTTTTAGAGGACACAGCAATTTTCAATCTGCTTGTCTGAATCATCTTCAAAAAGCGAGAGCAAGATCTAAAAGGTCAGCCAATCTAACAGTGATCTCATCTCACCATCCTCACACTTGCTGCATATGTGGCCTCCTTTGTAAATCATTAGCGGGTCTTAAATGCCACTTAAGATTATCGCATAAAATTTCATAACTGAATCAATAAGCTGTCAGATCCTCATATGTCGAAACCGACGGGAGAGTCCATTATTTATATATATATATATATATATATATATATATATATATATATATATATACATATATATATATATATATGAAAGCTATTTCGATTTAAAAATGATATTTGAAGTAAATGAGAAAGGATTTTATGAATTATATTTGCTCTATTCTGTATTGAGCTCTCTTTTATAATAGTATGTTTATATATATATATTATATATCTATATTATATATATATATATATTATATATATATATTATATATATATATATATATATATATATATTATATATATATATATATATATATATTATATATATATATATATATATATATATATATATATATATATATATATATATATATATATATATATATATATATATATTATATATATATATATTTATATTATATATATATATATATATATATATAAATATTATATATATATATATATATATATATTATATTATATATATGTATATATATATAGTAACGTTCAGTATTTAACGAGATCAACTCTATGTTTCATAAATTTAGCAATCACTCATCAGGACTTTTGATAAGAAATAATTGAATAATTATTGTTCCAGTTAAATAGTGATTATATACTTTTAAGTGTATTAATAACAAACTATTGCGGGAAAAATATTCTACCTTGCAAGTCAGTAATCGAAAGTATCACTTTATGGCACTTAATTGACAAAATAGTCAATATATATATATATATATATATATATATATATATATATATATATATATATATATATATATATAGGTAGCTATTCTATCAATTATATATATATATATATATATATATATATATATATATATATATATTTACATATGTGTCTGTGAGCGTGTTTGTGTTGAGTTCTGAAAAAATCTATGTTGACAAGTTTTACTGATGAATCGGCGTTTATGAGAAAACTAAATTTATTCCAACAAAACTCTAAATGAGCAAGACAATTTCTGATTCATGTTAATCATCTGGACGTTTAATTTTTAATTTAACTGTATTTGTTGGCGGAAAACCTAATGTCTTCCTCGACTTCCAACCGATAAAATATGAGTTCTTATCTAGAACTTAGTAAATGCTTCCAACTGCATATAAAGATTTTACCATCGGGATATTTATGCTTAGAATGCTTGGGAAAACATGAATGAAGTATTATTGATTCAGGACTTTGATAAGTATAACATTGATGTATGATGTCTCCCAAAAAAAGGACTTGATATTACTATCAGAGTCATGCTGCACACGTTTATGGCTTTGGAAATAGTAAATATTATCGAAACGTATCTACCATCAATATGAAATTGAAGAAATAGTCCTATACACATTGAACTACAACATTAAAAGAAGTATCTCTAAATGTTTACCATTCACCGTAAAAACAATGTAGGGTTTGAAAAACCTACTGCACTTTTCGTCTTTTAGCACGAGACAGAGATGTTTTTTTAAAAGTGTGAGAAGAGATATTTTCCAGTTTTCTGAAGAGGAAATTTATTTGATTGATTGATTGATTTTTCTTCCGGTTTGCCAACGCTTCGTGTTTTTTTTTTGTTTTGTTTTTTTTTTTCGAAGTATATTTCGGATCGTAGGTGGTCGCTTACTGTACACGGTGTTCCCACGCAGTCGCCTAAGTGAAAATAAGAAATCACACTGATTTGCTGTTGGCTTCAAGTCGGGACACCTCTCAGGATGATTATGATGTATTATTTCGGAAATTAGAAGCAAGTTCCATTAAGACAGCTTCTTTCCAAGAACTGTTGCTTTGTGTGAACAGACTTCCGGCAGGATGTTTTCACATTCACTACAATCTCTTCATGTCTAGTGTTAACCGATATCTTTCCTGCATAGCGCTGTTAACATCTTTCTTAGGTTCATGCAACACTACTCCGTAACCCTGTACCTTGAATGACTTTTGCACCTTGTATTGGATAAAAATTAGTATAAAAAATTCAACTCAATAATTTTGTCTAAATTTCTGAGATTAAGAGTTGTTATTATAACTCACATTAGTTAGGCTCGTATTCTTAAATTTTTCGAATATTTTTATCCTGAAATCATTCACATCGAACTTTATCTTATTTCCTTAAACCATGTAGATTTTTTTTTACGGTGAATTTCTACTGTTGTAGATCACGCTTTTGTTTATGCATATTTTTTTTTCATTTTCTGTTCCTATGTGACTTCTTATTGTGTTTGACTTTTTCTATTTATTACGGTGTACAAGTCGACCTGTGGTTCAAGTCCACCTCAAGAATTTAGCTCAACATTTTTAGATCTGAGTTAGGTCTCCACCTATCATATAAGTCGACCCCCAAACATGGTAGGTTACTAGTAGCACAAAACTTAGGCCTACCATTAAATGAAATTTGGATACAGAATACATAACATGTGCTAAAACTGCATGTTATTACAGCACTTACATGAATATATAGACACTAACCGTGTATCTTTCTATATGCGTTGTATAGCAAACACGTTAGAACACTCAGTGGTAGGTACAGTATATTGTATTAGTATAATTTAGCGAACATTTAAAATTTGTCAATTAAAAGAATACTTAATTTGTGTTACTATTTTATTATTTTATATTATTTATGTGCTAATATAGCAAATGTGTTGACCAAACACAAGTTTTATTGGGATATATTTGTGGAAGGCTGCTGGAGGCACGGTACGTAGTGTCCAGTAAATGTTAGGTGTGTTCTCCCACATATTTCGGTGGTAAAGGATTGCATTTTATACCTGCCATATAACTTTGTCCCTAGTTTTGTGAATATTTTTAGGTTTCAAAACCCGACTTATTCGCCGCAATTTACCCTAACCGTTTTTATTCACTATTCTTTCTTTGGCATTTAAATATCTATATGTATCTTTTACTTCAAGATCTTTTTTTATTTTATCACGAAAAATACATTTGTACTCTCTCTCACATTCTCTCTCTCTCTCATATATATATATATATATATATATATATATATAGGGCTTTTTTAGATTTTGTATTACCATTTACTTCTTTCGTTCTTAGGTTTCAGTTCTTATTCATTTTCCTTTGACTTTTCTAATTTCACTATTTTCTTCTTTTCTAAATGTTTTTTCCTCTTTCAAATCTTGTTTCCATTTCATTCCTGTATATATATATATATATATATATATATATATATATATATATATATATATATATATATTTTAAATTCTTCTGGTGATTTCCTTAGAGTTTTGACTTTTATTTTCCTTTGACTATTTTTCGATTTCTCATTATTCTTTTTTTTTCCATTTTGCTTCGAGTCTTCTCTCTTGGACGATTTCCTTTCCTTTTTTCCAGGAAGGTGCTTTCTTTCCGCGGTCTCTTCTTTTTTATTAGACCACCGTCTTTTCTTACTTACTTTTTATTATGCCACGACCTTTTCTTTATTTCTTTTCATTAGCACACTGCCTTTTCTTTCTTTCTTTTTTTATTAGCACACGATCTTTTATTTCTTCCTTTTTGTTAGGACACTGCCTTTTCTTTCTTTCTTTTTTATTAGCATGCGATCTTTTCTTCCTTTTTATTCTGCGACGGCCTTTCCTTTATTTTTTTTTATTAGCTCTCTGCCCTTTCTTTCTTTCTTTTTCTTTATTAGCACACGGCCTTTTATTTCTTCCTTTTTGTTATCACATTGCTTTTCCTTTCTTTCTTTCTTTTTATTAGCACACTGCTTTTTCGTTTTTTCTTTTTATTATCCCACGGCCTTTTCTTTCTTTCTTTTTTCTTTCTTTTTTTCCTTCTTTCTTTCTTTCTTTCTTTCTTTCTTTCTTTCTTTCTTTCTTTCTATTTTACCACAGCCTGTTCTTTCTTTCTTCTGAACTTTCATATTCTACTTACCATTTAACTCCTCAATACCTTCTTTCTCTTCATAATCTTTCATATATTTTTAAATTGTTATGTCTGAATGGGTATCCCTCAGTGGTGCAATGGTTCACGCAAGAGCTTTGTATAATCGTAAGCACTGTGTTCATTCCACACCGAGGCCTTAGAAACCTAAACAAAATAAAAGAACATCTATTATCTCTCCTTTCGTTACCCACATTTACAATCTTTTAATTACTACAGATGCTCCACCTATTTTTCGATATAAATTATTTTAGGGCGATAGAGGAATATCTGAACCAACAGAAATCATGTGATAGGTCCTGATATGGCATGTCGACAACAGTCACTTTCTCACAGACGTCATGTAGCTTCCCTCTGTCTTTTCTACAAATATTTTTCATGGCAATTGCTCTGACGAGCTACTTTCCTGGTATCCCGACTGTATGAATCTAAGCGTGCTACTAGGATTGGCGTCTCGGTCCAACATTTTCACTGTCGAAACAGTTAAATGTAACTGCCTCTTCTACTCAAACAGTTTCTTCTCTCGCACTTCCCGACTGTGCAATAATCTTCAAATATTCAAATGCCATGTCAATCGACATCATGCGATGTCTTCATCTTCATCCTCGTCCTTCTCTTTATCCTTTCCTCAAACACCCCTCGTTACTCTTACTTTCACTCTGTAGCCCCCTGCGTGACAGTGAGACTCCTGCTTTGGTTGAAGTGAAATGCTGAAAAAAAAAATAACAATTCAGTATTTTACTTCTGAATAACTCTAACCTTAGCTTTTCTTTTTTTATATTTATTACTAATATTTTGCTCTTTGACACGTTTTTCTTGCTTTTGACACCATTTGTGAGTTCTGTTTTTTGTTTTTTTATCTCTATTTATGACTCTTTATTTATAACTTCATTTATTTCTTCCTTTGGTTATTTATCATGCTCTTCTTTCTTTTCCTTCGACTACGCTCTTTTCCTTTACTCCATTTCTGACTTGGGCTAACATTTTATCAGGCGATCTTCCTCCTGTTTTTACCGTCTCTTACATCTTCCCAACTGCTATCATAGTTCGAGCTGAGGAGATCTGAATGTTTTCACGGTAAAAAGCGACTCTTAGGTCTGGGGTTAAGTCGAAGGTGGGTAAATTGCTGTTATATTTATTGTGGTCAAGGACCTGTGGTTGAATGTGTATAAATATCGGGCCAGAATTCTATATTGCTGTGTAATAGAGAGAAACTTGATGTAGATTATCGATTTCCTTGTTTCAGAAGATCATTCGCCTTTTTTAGCCTATTTCCTTTATTCATTTGATGCTTTAGAAATGTCATCTCCACACAAATTTCTCTAGATTAAGTGAATTTTATCTATATGTATATACAGATATAGATAGTTATATAGATAGATATATTTCAGCATATACATGAAGTTATATATCTATTTCAGTCTGTACGTGTCTATCTATCTATCTCCGCCTGTATATATCTATTTCTAGCTGTATATATCTATCTATCAGAAGATAGATTTTTCCTATGAAAAAATTGCTATTTCATTGGGATAGTTGTGATTTTAGAGATAGATAGATAGTTAGATAGATAGATAGACAGATAGACTGAATTGATATATATATATATATATATATATATATATATATATATATATCAACATATAAATTATTAATGTACCAATTTCAGTTTGTAAAAATATATCTCAGCATCTATCTATCTATCTATCTATCTCAGACTGTCCATATCTATCTATCTATCTATCTATCTATCTATCTATATCAGACTGTCCATATCTATCTATCTATCTATCTATCTATCTATCTATCTATCTATCTATCTCAGACTGTCCATATCTATCTATCTATCTATCTATCTATCTATCTATCTATCTATCTATCTATATCAGACTGTCCATATCTATCTATCTATCTATCTATCTCCGCTTATCTATATCTATTTCTAGCTGTCCATATCTATCTGAAGTAGATTTTTCCTGTGAAAAAAAATTGCTTTTTCATTGGGATAGTTGTGATTTTAGAGATAGATAGATAGATTGAATTGATATATATATATATATATATATATATATATATCAGCATATAAATTATTAATGTACCGATGTCAGTTTGTAAATATATATCTCAACATCTATCTCTCTATCTATCGATATTATACATTATCTATATACAGACCTATTTTAGACTGTTCATATCTATCTTCCACCCTATGTATGTATGCATTTATGTATCTATCGCCCTCTTTGGCTATCCCCGCCTGTTCATATCTACCTAGTTCTACCTTTACATATCTATCTATCTATCTATCTATCTATCTATCTATCTATCTATCTATCTATCGTCAAGCTGTGCATATCTATCTATTTATTGTCAACCTGAACATTATCTATCTATCTACTTAGCTCTCTATCTATTCTCAAATTATACACATCTATCTACCTAGGTAGCAATCTATCTATCTATCTATCTAGCTAGAGCTATCTTTATATATATATATATATATATATATATATATATATATATATATATATATATATATATATATATATACTGAAGCTGTATATCTATTTATTTATCTAGGTATCTATTCTCAACCTGTACACATCTCTCTCTCTCTCTCTCTCTCTCTCTCTCTCTATATATATATATATATATATATATATATATATATATATATAAAAACTATCTATTTTGCATTAGATGTTGGGGATGAAAAGAATCCTTCTTTCATTGAGATAGTCGTATATACCTACCGGTGTCGCCGTCCGTAAATGCCATGTTTTCCTATGTTGATTATTAAAGCATGCCTGCTGGCTCTCCTCGTTGAAAAACTCTTACAATATTATTGCATTTCAACATTTGATTTGTGCTGTACAATACCTAATAAACATTTTCAAATGTGTTTCCTAAAGCCTTGACATGGATAAACGCGAATTCGGCTCTTGTATTTATCGTTTTCAGCATATATCCATCACATTATTCGCACATCCAAACGTACAGCCCCTGATAATTCCCAGCGGCCAACTATCTCGGGGTTTAATTTTGATTAGCTTCATTGATTGGACAAGATCCAGGTTTTCCATAAGACATATATATATATATATATATATATATATATATATATATACACACGCAAAAACACACACATATGTATTATTATTATTATTATTATTATTATTGCAACTGTCATCTTAATGTAGAAGTATGACTGGCCGTAGCCTAAAAAGGCAACTTGCATTACATCTTAAATTGCATGATAATGTTGTTGAACCTCTTAAGTCCTGTGTTTGCGCCAGAGTATATAGGTCTCTGGCTCGGTTAAAGAGCCACATTCGTTCAGTCGATATGCTCCAAAATGTTATGTAGTATGGTCGTACTCGTGCACGATTTCGCAACCACACACACACACACACACATATGTATGTATGCATGAATGTGTATATATATATATATATATATATATATATATATATATATATATATATATATTAATATCATAAATTAATTGGTTTTAAAATATATATATATATATATTTTTAAACCAATTAATTTATGATATTAATTGGTTTTAAAATATATATATATATATATATATATATATATATTTTAAACCAATTAATTTATGATATTAATGCTCTGTAAATTTACATTGAGCACTATTTTGTAAAAATAAAAAATATCTTTAAGAACACCGGATCATATATGTTACTGTTCTTTCTTTTTATTTATATACATACATTTGCTCCTTATAAAAGTAGAGCACTCTAAATCTTTATTTTTAAAAAGAAGAAATTATGGAGAAAATTAATTTCGGAATTTCTCTGAAGAACATTCCTAATACCAACAAAAAGGAATATTTCGTAGCGGAAAAAACATATTTTAAATCAATTAATTTATAATATTAATGCTCTGTAAATTTACATCGAGCACTATTTTGTAAAAATAAAAAATATCTTTAAGAAC
Source organism: Acanthosepion pharaonis (assembly GCA_903632075.3). Taxonomy (NCBI): domain Eukaryota; kingdom Metazoa; phylum Mollusca; class Cephalopoda; order Sepiida; family Sepiidae; genus Acanthosepion; species Acanthosepion pharaonis. Next base: position 1,143,469 of record CAHIKZ030005267.1, on the reverse strand, counting down.
ACCGGATTATATATCTTACTGTTCTTTCTTTTATATATATATATATATATATATATATATATATATATATATATATATATATATATATACACACACACACACATATATATATATATATATATATATATATATATATATATATATATATATAGAGAGAGAGAGAGATAGATAGATAGATAGATAGATAGATAGATAGATAGATAGATAGATAATTTGGTTAATAAAATAAAGGGAAACGAAAGGGTATCGATACGATCAGTACGAGAAACATTTATTAATGTTTGACCATGTGACAGAAATGATGCACGGAGATTATGTTCCAAGTTCGGAATTTTTGTACACGCCTGTGTCCTTCATCAACAGATGCGAGAAATAAGCAGAGAATCGGTGGAGACTCACCAACTGTATTTCTTAAGCCTGGGGAGAATCCTGTTTGTAGATGGAATTATTAGAAAAATCCGATCTGTGTCTGCTTCCTCGTTGAGTAAAACGTTTTTTATGAAAATAACCTTAGATTTAAAAATTGGTATTGGTTGTGGGTGCAAGGTGAGTGAGATATTGAACATAGAGGAAAAAGGGTTATAGGACCTGGGGTGGGGAAGGCGTTAGTGCTGAGAGATTTGGCTGATAGGATAAAGTGTGGGCACAGAGGGAAATAGGCACTAAAAATAAAATGAAAGACAAAAAGAATAAAATAGAAGGAATAGCACAAAAAAGGGATAAAGAATTTATTTGGAAAATCATTGTCTGAAAATGGAATGTGCGAAAGATTCGCACAGCGAGGAACCAGACAGTGATCGGATTTTTACTAATAATTCCATCTACAAACAGGATTCTAAATATTGGCGAAAGCTTTTGTAAAGCCAACAAAGAGAAGTGGTAGATATAGTGTGTGTGAAGCTACCCCATCGACCATCCTCATGTTTTGAATTCAGAATTTTCCTTTTCCTGCTATTTAACCCATATATGGGGGGCGAAGAGATGGATTCATAACTTTCCGTAGAAAATATTGCCTCCTATATCATTTTATAAACATGAGACAGATAGATATATAGAGAGATAGATTTTTATATTTGTTATGGGACCTTACCCATAATAACATAATGGACTATTCCATACGTAATAAATATTGCGCATCAAGAGGAAGCAGGGAGTTCACTCTGATGTCGGGCGACCGGCTGATCGGTTGAACTCTCTGCCTTCGGGCGGGGAGTAACCCGAAGGAGGCTACGCCGAAAGGCGGATTCTCTTTCGGGGAGGTAAACCGACCCTGAACCCGTTTATACGGGTTCAATGAGCATATTTTTGGCCGAGCCCACGGGCTCGGAGATCCCACGTTAAAAAGGCCTTGTGCCACATGACGCCCTCGTGGGAGGGTGACTGAATATCGTTCAGTCTGAAGTCTGGAGTGAGGTCCGTCAAGAGTCTGTCAGTCACTCAGAGCGAGCGAGTCAGTCAGTCGAGTTTGAGGCAGTCCGAAACAGTGTCACGTTCAGACAATTACTACTAGACCTGATTGTTCGTACTAACACTTTCTATTTCTCTGTATATATTCCTGTTTGTAATATATCTGTGTTATTCCATATCCGTGTTCGAGTTCTTCTTTATTGGTTCTACCTTGGACTATCACTGTGGTACAAGGAACCGGACCATAACAATATTTAAATAAATCATATATATATATATATATATATATATATATAGAGAGAGAGAGAGAGAGATTGATAGATATATGTGTGTGTTTCGTAATTGTGTAATATCAATATTTCTTAGTAGTAATAGTCAACAAGACTAGCTCGTTAATAGCGTTTTCTTTCTTCTTCTATATGCTCTCAAGAATTGTTATCCCTTGTGGCCCTTATGAATTGTTCCACCTTTTGCTAAGTCTCCTGTCACCCGTTCTACAAGTTCCTCTGTCTTGTATCTCACTGCATATCACCTGTCTCTCTTGCCCACCATATCCCCCCCCCGTGAAGGTTAAGTTTTCTAAGCCCAACTTCCTCGTTATGTGTCTAAGAAAATTCAACTGTATCTTCCTGATTCTGAGTATACATGTTGTATTTGATGCCATGGAATGCTACATCCATGGAATCCGCAATATCCTTTACCCGCATTTTTCTCCTCATCCGTGAGGAGATTGTTCAGGATCTACTGTAATATGAAAGGACGAAAATCACATAGTAATTCAGTAGTCTTTGGTTTGTTTCTAACGAATCTTCTTAGTTTAAAAGCAGCAATAATTACTGATTGAAAGAAAACATAACTATTAGGTTGGTGACAAAATAATGACGTAATAATGTCGTTTTTTTACGTACTTTTCTACGTCAAAAAACGACATTCTTACGTCATTATTTTTGCACCAACCTAATAGATAAAGAGCTGAGTTTTGAAATTAACTCATCCTCATCTAATTCATCCTCTGGTAATTGTACGATTACGACGGGTCGTGAAACTGGTTGAATTTTTTTTTTGTTTTGAATCCCTTGGTCTCTCGGATTACATTTCAGTTCCAAAATAGACGAAATAAAATTTTCCCCATAAACATTCGTCGCTCAACCGCGGGCAGCCGTGCCCCAAACCTCGTACATACACATCAACTTCCATAACATTTTTATTTATTTTACCTTCTATCTTACTTAATTAGATTTATTTGTTTTGTTTCATTACATTTCGTGTCGACCAAGAGCAAAAACAGAAATCGTGAATGAATCTGTCTATGTTTTAATGAATATGATGTTTTGTTTAGTAATTTTCCTTGTAGATATTTTTTTCCGTTTTCTTTTCTTTTTTTCTATTTAATTGATATCAGTTTAAAGCTTAATCGGAGCATAATCAGACAAGTTAATTGTATTTGTAACGATAACATCCTAGTTATGAAGTCAGTATCTCGGTTGTTTTACCCGTTCACGGACGCAATTATACATAACTTTATATTAATTGATTAATGACGTCTGAGATGAAATTAACATAAATTAATACTTGGAGATTTTTTCTGTTTATTTTCTTTTTATTACTATATAATTATCATTAAGCTGATAAGGATAATTGGACAACTTCGATCAATACAAACTTGGAAAAACGAATCAATAATAATCATAATAATAATCAATGGCGGCAGGTTTTATCAGATACAAATATCACGTGTGCTTGCGGGATATTCTTTTTATTATAAACGACTGTAATTTCGACGAGCACCTTAAGGTGCACATTCTGGAAAGTATCCAGAGTCCATCGAACTTCCGACCCTGAAAACGCACGTGGATAGTTACGTATACAAACTACTATCTTACTTTCTGTTATATCTCGTGCAAGATATAATAAACAAAGTAAACCCTAGTGTTGGTTTTTCAATAATAATTTTATAATCGGATGTAGGTATGTCAAAATACAGAGCCAGAGTCGGAAGTATGCTAACCTCAAGAGGTGTTAACAAACGAAGACCTTTTTCTCACTGTCCGTGGTGGTCGTACTTAATCGGCAACCAGTCCGTCCATTATCGTGAATGGGGAAGTTGGGTTATCTCATCACAACACTTCCCCTGGAGAATTAACAGATGACAGGAGAGTTCTAACTAAACTGTTTCAAGATGAGCACGATCGGCATCATATTACACACGTTTCAGTTGCATGCCATTCACGCTGTCTGCGTTTCATTCGTTTTGACACGCTGCTTATCAATACAGCCGTTTTTATCAAGACAAGCGATATTTGTACAAAGGTTTTTTTATATATTTTTATTCGTGTATATTATTTTAAAACATAACTTGAAAAAGACACAGTATCGAAACATTGTTAAACACTCTGTCTTTTCGTTTTCGTTTCTTAAATCGGGCCCTTCTCTAAGTGTTGAACAATATTGGAATAGTGACGTCAATCATTTTGTATATTTAATAATAATAATAATAATAATAAATAATGGCGTATTCTTGCTACACAGGACCAGAACCTGCTTACAGTTAACTACCAAGTTAATATCTTGCATAATAGTTCGGACCCAGAATTTATGTCCTGTGACAATTTCATTGAAACTATTGAACAGCTTATCTCAGGATACTCAATACTCAGCCAATGAGTAAAAAATGGCCATGACCGCATAGGTCAATGTCTGCATTTTAAGATTTTCTCATTGCTAAAGGTTAAAAAAAAAACATCTTCAAACTGGTATTAAGATAATTCTGAATCCATAGTTGAGTGAGATATTACCATCCTCGGAGATTTTTCTATCAACGAAACCACAAGAAAATCAGCCAGACATTATTATCAAAGACAGAAAGAAAAAAAAAATTCTACGCTGATTGACACGAGCGTATCAAGTGACAAAAACATCACTGAGAAGGTTTATGAAAAAATAATTAAATATATACACCTGGAAATTGTAAAACAAAAAATAATGTTTAAAAACTGAAATTGTTCATGTTTCCAAAAGGAAAAAATTACAGATTTAAAGGTCTTTGAAACTCAAGATTGTTATCTGACTCCAGATTTTTCCTTTACTTTGCTTCATTTTCTTCTCGTTTTCCTCTCACTTTCTTAATTACCCCCGCTTTTCCAAATTCACAAATGTTTCCCTCCTTCATACTCATGTTTCTTGCCGATTCTCTTTTCCTGTAGAAATTAATAGATATACCTTTACTTGCTGTCCCTCTCTCCTAACTTCCTAGTGTTTTTTTCATTTTTTTATATTTAAGAAACGCTCATAAATATTCATCAGGCTAACTGAAAAGTCTAAGTAAATTATAGAGAATGCAAAGTAACTTAATTTAATATCTAATAATCAAAATTGAGTGAATTACGTGGTTGCTGAATTCTTTTATTATAATTACATGCAGATTTAATTTAAAAAAACAACGGAGGTTACTTGTTGACTTTTTTAAAATTTAATTTTACATTGTTCCGAATCATTTTTCTGATTTCCGGTTTGTATTTGTAAATATATCTATGTCTTAGATTTTTCGAACAATACTAACCTATTTCGAAGAAATTCTTTATGGTTTATCATGTTCAATTTTTCAAATATTGCTTTTCGCGTATTCACGTTGATGTTCCCTTTTTTCTATAATTCATTTCATTTTTATAAAGTCAACACGTGAATCGCAATATACAAAATAAGATGATGACATATCAAATAATACAAGCAAAGCCTTTGTACATATCAAGTCTTAGCCGAAAGTGCTTACACATGAGAAAATATGTTTAAAATAAGAACTGGACATTGGAAAAAATTGTAAGAAAAATTAAATAAATAAAATAAACAATAAAATTATGTCTTTGCTTTTATAATGTGCTTAATTGCAGGTATTAACTTTAATGAGAAAATAATAGAAAAAGAGACAGGAATGATCCTGAATATATATATATATATATATATATATATATATATATATATATACATTCCCTTACGTCCAAATGCTCTTGGGATTCTTCTTCACCCTCCAGCAATGGATAAATAGCAGGGCAGACTGGGTTCTGTAGTCTTGGATAGCAACTGCTCTAGGAGAAGGACAACTCTGAATTCAAAACCTCCGGAGGGTAGTTTGGGGATTTTGTGGCACATAGTGCACCAGGTCTCTGTATTCGTCCCTTCAAAAAGTGTGGATGGACCTGCACGAAACCTTCACCACTATAATCAAATCACATGCGGTGGTGTCGGGTCGTTGGTTCTTTGACCCTCATACGTCGAATCATATATATATATATATATATACACACACACACTTTTATATATATATATATATGCATGTTCTTTACACTGGAACCTCCAAGAAATTTATGCCAGGGAGAGTTGGGTTTAGGAGTTCTCTATTTTTTACTTAAAATTGTTTTACTTTAATGTGCTATGTGCGTTCAGGACTTATGCGATGATGACCCCCCTCTTGCTATCCCTTGTAGATCATAATAAATTCTGTCTTTTTGCTATTTTTCCAAACCCTGTTCTGTCATTCACTTGCTCAAACCCATCAATTACGTTACGCGCTGATTCGATCTTTCCCTCAATCTGTCCTGTGAGTATCAGAATTTACAAGCCCTCCTTCCTCATTGAGTGTCCTAGAATTTTCAACTGTCTCTCCCTGATGTTAATTATAAGTTTCCTTTTTGTTTTCGTTCTCCTCAAAACTTCATTGATGTTCACATTATTTGGTTCATGGTATCCTCAGCATATTTCTATGGAAACACATTTCTTTTGCTTTAAGTCTCTTTTTCATTTTGGAGGAGATTGTCCAGCATCCGTTCCCATAGAGGAGGGCAGATATAATGTCTTAATGACTATTAAACTCTGGTGATTTAAATAACATGAAGATATTCCTCTTCTTGAATGACCCTGAATTTAGTCACTTTTTTCGCCAATATTCTCTACGCAACCTTGAATGTCTTTTTTTTTTCATCTATTTGTGTGATTTCAGAATCTGTATTACGCTATATCCAAAATAACGTAATCATGCGAACGTTCTTTGTGCGGAAATAGAGTGTATTGTACAAATTAGTTGCTTGTCTAGCACAAAGAGATGAAGAGAAAAGAAAGAAAGAAATGAACAAAAAACTCCATAACCTTTGGACTTTGAACAGCTACGTCCTTCAGTCTGGCAAAGGAATGAGTAATCCTATTGGTCAAATACCAAACTATTTCAATGACCGAGAAAGACCGACAACTCACGAATAGTCAAAGACGCTTTGTCTATAAATTCAGTAGCCTGTATATTCTTGTCTATTTTTTTTAATTTGCTTTGCACGAGAGCGACGCTAACGCCATCTTTGATTGTCCAAATGAGTGCCGCAGACGCCATTTTCTCTGATGTATTGTTCTCGTTGATTTAATACTTCGCGCCATGAATCTGATATGACGCTGACAGTTTGAAATGGCTCAGGCTAGATCAGTAAAATAATCAGAAGTCAAATAGTAATGAGCTTTCCAAAAAGATTTATGTATAAACAGAGTGGATCCTATTTGCTCTTATTCATCTATCTATCTATACACACACACACATATGTGTGTATATATATATATATATATATATATATATATATATATATATATATATATATATATATATTTACGTTGTTCGACTGTTGTCCTCCTCTTTATTCACCAAGGACAAGGACATAGCTCAGTGGATAAAAGCATTGGTTGAAGTTACCCATTGACTTGACCCAAAGAGTTGAATTCAATACAGCAGAAGTGAACAAAAATTTGGAGAGTTGAGTTACTAAAGGGAAATAACACAGAACTGGGATAATCTATCCCGATGGACGACGAAATGAAGGTTCCAGTTCGAAATAACCGAAATTCTCATATCCAGAAAAGGCATGGCACGCGGAACTAGAGCAATCTACTCCGGTGAAGAAAATAAAAGGCTCGATTCGAAATTTCAATGTATATCACCTGAAGAAAGTCGGAGAGTAAAACGACGGAAACGTCGTGAATATGACAATAAATATGAGCCCGAACGATATAAACAGTGTAAATAGATTATCTAATCTCAGAAATATAAACAGTTCGTTGAGATATAAAATTTTCAACATCCGATCGCAAAAATATTTGTTTAATAATTTCACTAAGACTTAAGGGGTTATTGCACGTGAAAGAATATGAGAAAAAGAAAACCTAATTAAGGAAAGATAACAATAAAGAAACAGGAACTAAGACAAAAAAAGTTTATATTGCATTTAAATCATTAGAAACAAAGTTTGCCGGAAAGAGTCCGGAAGAGAGTTCCAAACGTGAGAGGTGCGTCGGACAAAACTCTAAGCAGTTACATCTAGCCATTTCAACAGTAAAATGATGACACCTAGCTGCCACTCTAGTACTGCACTTAAATTCGTAATATTGAGGCACCAAACAGCAAAGCTCCAAGAAAAAATACCATGAAACACGGCGGTAGATTGTACTAGTTCCACCCGTCATGCCTGTTTTGGATATCGTGGATGAAATAAAGCATTCGATCTGAAATCCCAACCTGTATCACCTGAAAAAGGCCGGAGCGTACATCGACTGAAACGCGGTGACTATGACAATAATTATGACAACAACATTCCGAACAATTTAAAAAGTGTAAATCGAATATCTCATCTCAGAAAAAAAAAAAAATATATATATATATATATATATATATATATATATATATATATATATAGAGAGAGAGAGAGAGAGAGAGAGAGAGAGATACCATGTTCCATGTTAGTTAGTTGTTTACTCGTATCGGGGTTTTTTTCTTTAGGCTTCAGACCTGCATCTGTGCGATTTTTTGTCGACAGAAGTTCATGTTTGTAGTTCTTTCTTTTTTAAAACCTTTTTTCCCTCGAGATTGATTAGATTATCAAATCAAAAATTCGAGGGTTTTTCGAAAAGAGTTTAGTTATCTATATTTATATTTATATATATATATATATATATATAAATTATTCACACAAAAACTAATATAAAACAATTGTTTAAATGGCAAAAAAAACAGTAAACAATTCATTTAATATACAAAAGCATTTTCCATTATACAATAATACATATATTTTCGTTTTCCTCGTATTACTAAGAGAAAAACAAGAACTTTCATCTATTCTATAATTGAAGATGTTCTGTAGGAACAGACGAAAGTTCTTGTAGTAAAAATAAGAACTAATACGGCAGAAATTTATATAAACAAGGATCATTTCATTCATAACGGATACGGAGGTTTTGTATATTATTTGAATTGTTTTTCGATGGATGTCTCGCCATTTAAATCATTAACCTTTGCATTAGTTTTTGTGTGAATAATTCATGTATTTGTAAATTGATTGCACGTTTATCGTAATATATATATATATATATATATATATATATATATATATATATATATATATATATATAGGATTAATGTTTGGCACTTAGCTGACTGATGTTACCTTCAGCATCCCGACTCGAGAGCTTCGTATGCGGCCCTCTCCGTTCGTTCTTCAATTTACTGCTTATATTTTTTTCGATTCTTCATTTTTATATACATTTAGCGTTGGTGTAATTTTTTTTACTGTATCTTTGTGTTTATGTGTCCGTGCTGCCATGCGACTGTCTCTGCAGTTTTGCGTTCGCGTATGTTCGCCTGTCTCGTGGATATGCGTACGCGTAGGATGACGTGATCAGTTGTCACTTTCGCCTTTCTTTTATTTTTATTCGACTTCGTTGCTTACTGATATGCTATCATTAAACAGCTTAAAAGAACGAAGTTATATTAGGTTGTGAGGAGATGATATTTATTAGAATGGTGAGAGCCTAATTCAAACAATGTTTGTCAGTACTTTAAACTTAACGGCTTCAACTGAGATTACTCTGTATTTGTGTGTGTCATGAGGACTACCTATATACCCGTAATGTCTTTCGTCCTGGGTATGACGATAAATTACATCCAGCAGGAATGCCTCGGATCAGGTGTTTTTTTTGGAGCGTGGAAACATCTAATTACTGTTGTCCCCAGGTCCATTTTCACTCGGGGTGGTAGCACCTATTACGCTCCAAGCTAGGGGTAAATAGTGAACCACTAATCTGGAATCAAAACACTATGAAAGGATAAAAATTCATTTTTAAAGTAACACTACCAATAATACATTTTTGAAAAAAATAATTACCTGCAATTAATTTGACTCTAGACAAATAAATGTCTTTACAAAAATACGTCAATGAAACCTGACCTACAGAATGATTTCTTACAAAGAATGCATATTCTGTACATATCAACATGTCCTAAAAATCTTGTCGGCATTAAGTAAACCATTGAGGTTGATATACCGTAAAACAAAATAAACCAAACCATAATGGCTTAATGCGCGCATACCTCACATGATGTGGATGCATTTCTGATTCATGAAATTTAAAAATTTGTTTTAAATTTCGAAGAGTGTAATGTATTTTCAAAATTAAGCCTCAATATCAAGTAAAGTTTTATTGTACTTTTGTTTTGTCTTTTAGTTAGTCTTCTGTTGTGATGTTGTGAGTTTCCCGCGTGTCGGTGTATGAATCAAGACAAACACAGTTGTAGGGGAAAATACTGGTATATTTGTAAAAGCAATTAACAATAGAGTGAGTAGTAGAATGAAGGTTGGTTAGTACGAAACAATATCGAAAGTCTATAGTCCAACGGTATGTAACGGGTAAGCTTATCTGGACTGCTGACGCTCTCGCTCTCCCGTCCTCTCTCTAGAGCTGACTTATATAAGAGGGACCAGTCCATTTCTAGTTAGAAGGTGGGTGCGCCCCAACATCTTCCTAATAACTACATTTGTTATTGTTTACATTTGGAGAAAGACATTGTAATTCCAAGATGTGTATTGGTCTATGTCCTAATTCTGCTGGCTTCTTAAGCTTAGTGCTGTCAATGAAAAAATGTGGCTAGTGTTTTTGAGACCAGGACATTTCTTCTGTGTTAGTTTCGTTTGTATGAAGTTATCATGATTTTTAGCATTTATCCACATTTCAACAAAATTTATATGCTGTTTGTCTTCAGTAATTTGACTTTCAACTTTCCGCGGATATTGGTTTTCATAGCATTACTTCTTTGTTAAAGTCTTAGTATTCTCTTTGCAATATTTCTTTTTTTTATTGTTAGTTATTTCTTCCATACTTCTTTCCAAGCGAGAATTATTGTCTGACATTGTTATTTTTTCGATTTAGCTATACTTGGAATGGTCCCAGCTAACGAAGATGCGATAACAGTATTTGATTCCTTTATGTTAATTCGTTTATGGTTTAAGGGCATCAATTTGAATTCTAGTTAAATTCAACCGACGCGGTCTGATCAGCCGCACTTTTATTGCAATTCAATAAAATTTAATAATTTGTTGTTCATTCAAATTACACACACAAACTTATATATATATATATATATATATATATATATATATATATATATATATATATATATATATAAAAATTACACACAAAACTTATAGAGATAGATAGATATGTGTATATAGTGATTTTCCAAGCGTACCTTTTAATGTGACACAAGGCTGAAAGTTTCAAATTTCCAGTGAAGATCGCACTCACTACTCAGCCGTAAAAAATTCTAGCGAGACAAGCTTCCTAACCATGACACCACCTCGAGATGCCCTGTGTGTCTGTATATATATATATATATATATATATATATATATATATATATATATATATATGAATTAAGACAAAAGATTTGGAGTTAGAGAAAAATATTGGTTTTTCAAAATTTTAAGTTTAGGAACGCTCATAAATAATCATCAGATTATCTGAAAAGTCAGACAAGTTATGGACAGAACTTATAGTAAACGAAAGAAAGTGAGGTTATATATATATATATATATATATATATATATATATTGGTGCAACAGCAAAATTGTATTTTAGACATGATAAAAAATATCTTACTGGAATTCATCGATGTTTTTATAACGCTGTTGGACTCTACATTGAACAATAAGAATATATATATGTATATATATATGTGTGTGTGTAAATATACATATATATATATATAATTCCAGGATCATTTTTCCAACTTATTCAAGATGATCTTCGCCCTCATTAACCCTCTAAATTCTTTGTGTTCTGGAGTAACAATGTGCCTCATCCGTTTCACGTACGATTTCATTTTTAAGATTTTTTTTCACTGCTGTTTGGTCTGTCATAGATGAAACTTCTCTCTCCCGTACTAAACGTCTTATGAATTTAGATGGATCTTTTCTAATTGATATCTGTAGCTTTAAGAGGAAAATGATGATCCCTCTTCCTGTTGTGACACCCTGATCTAGTTTTCCTTTCTACTGCTCCCTCTTTTTAAAACATATTCACCGGTCTCTTGATCATTCTTGAATGGGATTTGAAGATGGAAGCCTGGTTGCGGATGTTGGTACCATTACTGAAGGCCTGAATGATCTCTAACCATAGCTCAGTTAGGAAGACATAGTGGGTCTGACACAAAACGATTTTAACCTGTTCTCTTTCTAGTTGAATAATTCAAAGGTCTTTTTTCAGTGGTTCTTACGACATATTTTATTAAAATGGCTAAACGTGTTACATGTATACCTGAGAAAAAAGAAACCCAGGTAGTTTAGTGTTGTTTTTTTTATATATATATATATATATATATATATATATATATATATATATATATATATATATAGATGGATATTGAACATTTCGTGGGATGGACAACTATGCTGTAACATGCTGTGACCATGTTACACCTGATATATATATATATATATAATGAATATTTAAGTCAACACTCAGAGGCGACAGGCTGTTTCATGCTAGACGCAATCGTCAGGCCTGATCATTGCGTATCGCATGAAACAGCCGGTCGCCTCTGAGTGTTGACTTCAATGTTCACTTTTATATTAACATACGCTCTGTCTCTGATATTGAGCACTTTAACTTTATCCCATAAATATAGCACACCATAAAACTATATTTCTTCATATATATATATATATATGTGTGTGTGTGTGTGTGTGTGTGTGTGTGTGTGTATTTGTCAGCGGCAATGTAACACGGAATAGGCAAATCGAGATCGAATTCCAATCGTGTTTTTTACATTCACATTTATTCTGCTGTTCTTCGGATATGCATGAATTCATTTTACCTCCATGTGTTACATCTGAGTAATAGACGAAAGGGGATTTTTCGCCTTGAATGTCACCCCCTCTAGGAGAACGAAACCTATGAATTTAAATCCGAGTAAGGCTGCTTGCAGACCTCGTGGCTAACTCAGTGCTCCAGTCTGCACAAATATTCACCACATGAATCTCATTCTATATGCCGCTTTGTCTTTTTTTCTTTCTTTTTTTTTTCTCTTCTGTTGAAGGAACTGCATTTTTGGAACCTCTAATTCAGGTCTCACTTCAAATGGCTATTGAGTTATATTCTTTTATCTATGTCAGATTGAGAGTCACGTCTTAGGAATTAAGAACCTATTATTTCAGTTTCACATCTACAATAAAATTATTGATAAGTATGAAAGAAAAAAAATAGCCTAGAATAATATTTATTACGCAGCTCTTTCGGAAAGTACGATGTGATGAATTCGGTAACGGTTCTGCATTAGATAATCGGAGGTCTGTGTTCGAATTCTAGTCGGGTTCCTTACAATCATTTACGCGTAAATGTACGAATCTTTCCCTTTTACTCCGCAGAAATGGCAGCCTTCTACAGGATAATCTGTGTAGTCCGTCGTAAATCGAAAGATTTATGTCGCCCAAGCATTTAACAGACTAATTTTAGCGGTGAAATAAGCGTGGTGGTTAACGCCTCGGAAAAATACAGAGTTCCAAATCAATTTCTGTTGCTTTGTATTCGAACTAATGAACTTTGAAAATTTAGGTATTTTTCACTTCTCTCATGTTAGAACTAGTATAATATGATGGCTCCTTTAGCCTCGATAGGGTAGCTAGTCTGTAAAGAGAAAATTTCTGAAGTCAAAATCAGCTTGAATTGTGTTGGGTTGCATCTGGTTATGTTTTCTCTAGGAAATAATAATTCTGGGATTACAAATTATATGGTGTAACAATGGCGATACATTGGTTTACATGATCCTGCTGTAAATTAACAAAAGTGTATTCGATGCCCTCTGGTTTCTCAGTATTTTAGTCTATAACAAGAAAAAGTTAATCTAATAAATATATATTGAACACATATAACAATGATTTGAGCGAAACATATTTTCAAATTTGTTGACTAAGAGTTGATTTAAGTTGAAGAAGTTTATATCCTCGCAGCTATGTTTGTTACAACACAGAATAAATGATTTCTCTTTACTTGTCGATAATTTTTCTTCACCATCTTATTATTATTATTATTATTATTTACAAACAAAATGATTGATGTAATTATTCCAGTATTTTTCAACACTTAGAGAAAAGCACGGTTTAAGAAAAGGAAAAGTTTGTTTTCTTTTCCCAGTGGCCTAAAAGCAAAATGAATGCAACTGGCTAGACGAGAACTTGAACTCTGCTCAACGATTCCAATTTCCGCTCCTTTCCGCATGTAATGATATAATAATAAGTGTCAACATCATTATAGTTATTATTATTATTAATAGTAGTAGTCCTAGAAATCACGCCAGTTCTTCTCTCTTCGTGGCCCTTCCATTCCAATCTTGTTGGGTTGACATTTGCGATCGCCCCAAATAATCTTAATGATGAATTCTAATAAAATAATAGTATAAAAAAAGGCAACTCCTGTCCATAATAATAATAGTAAAATTTAAAGATGAATCTCTCATCATTTAGGAATAAATTAAAGTAATGATACCAGCCATAGACTTATCTGGCTTTCATTTTATTAATAATTCATAATATGCTATTTTTATCGTGCTAGAAAACTCTAGTTTCAAATTACCAAGGGATTAATTCTAAAATGAGTTCTATTACCAGTATTCTACCACACATCTGACTTCTGTTGGACTAAACTCTTTAAATATCCTTAAATCCTGTTGTGAAGTTACGGTTACGATGACAATATCACAAACAAAAACTGGTTTAGCGTGGCGATCCTTAGTGGCAGCAATTTTGTCGATCAAATTTTGTCATAGCAAATTAAGTTTAGTAGATATCTACATCATATATAACTGATACGAAGATACGCGAAAGAATTCCATTTCTAGGCTCCATATATTTAATAAAGGTATGAAAATAATATTTTAAAAGCTAATGTCTGTATGTGTTTGTACGTGTATAGACATGGAATTATGAATTAGACAGAAGATTTACCTCAGTATGAGCTTGGAGTCTTAGTTTTGTAAGTTAGCTTCTTTAGAAACTGTTTTCGATTTCAAAGAGTGGCTCGTTCACGATTAATATATTTCTTGTTGTGAAGCGGATATATTGTGAGTAACTAAGAAAACAGAATGTGTGGTCGTCGACAAAAGAATCGCCCCAATGTTGGAACTATTCATTGGAGACATCCAGATCACGCAGGAAGATAAATTTAACTGTCTCGGTAGTGTCGTAATGGTAGCCAGAAAATGTGACAGAAATATATGGGTACATAGTTATGGGGTAAGGAAGGAGAGTGTAGCTGAGGTGTATATATTATGCACACTCCAACCAAATTCATTGAGGGGGAAATGCCAATGCAGCTTAGATGAGTGGTGTGTGCATAGTTTGTACACATCAGTTACCCTCGATGTGACATCTTGGTTTTGCCCATTTGCCACAAAAATAGTTGCAGACTAACTGATGTTAGCGTGAAAAAGTATGAAACTCTTAGTTGTGGCCGGCCACTGTTCACCGAGAATCTATTTAAATATAATTTGGCTTTATCTTGTAATATGGCATTGGGGTCTTTCTCTCCGGTGTAGCTTTGTAACATACTGCTTTAGGAGTCACTTACGCAGTACTTTATCTAAATTTACACACACACACGCGCGCGTGCGCATATATATGTATATATATTTATAGAGTTAGGAATAATTTCCAGAGTTACTTGATGATCCGGAGTCCTTCAAAAAGGATTTTGGTGAAATAAATTATTGTAATGGTACCTTAAAGTGGTCTGTTTTTTCATTAAATATTAGCTCTGGATTCACATTGAGCTCTCAGGATTTCATTCTCCTTGAATTACCCATTCGGTTTACCAAGTTCTTCGCAACTTAACAATATATATATATATATATATATATATATATATATATATATATATATGCGTTTACATACAAAACATTATGCGTAAGCTTTTAATATAATTTATTTAAATTATCTCAGTGACTACTTGCTGTTTATCGTGTTAATTATTCGCATCTGTCTTTCAAGTCGTCTGAAGATCGCGTGAGCGTGAAACTGTAGTCAAGACTATAGCCAACCTATCATAGGATTTAACGCTTTTTGCTCTGTACAGACAAGCTTGTCTTCGGGCACTTTACTGATTACTGCGTAGGAATTTGCCTTTGGGCCTTTTTTTGATATATATATATATATATATATATGTGTGTGTGTGTGCAATTTATACACACATATATAATAGATGTGTGTTTACATACAAAACATTATGTGTAAGCTTTTAATATAATTTATTTAAATTATCTCAGTGCCTTATTTATTGTGTTAATTATTCTCATCTGTCTTCCAGAGAATTCACGAAATTATAAACTTTCTATGTTGCTATTCAGCTTTCGATACCTTTTTCTCTCTTTTTTTTGTGTTTACATTTTGAAACACGGCGGATGTCGGCAAAACTTTGAGTTAGCCACTTCGCTATTTGTACTGAATAAAAGGTCAGCTCGGGCAATTAGATTTCCTTTCAGATCAACAAAACATGCACTGTCTTCCCCATTTAAAAGCCTACTTTTTCAGAACTCGCTCTCCATTTTTTAACTTTGGTTTTTTTTTTTTTTTTTGTTTCTTTGTTTGTTTTTTCCACTAAGTTTTACGTGCCTATATTATTCTGTTTCGGTAGTCGACCGAAGTGAAGCGATGACGTACCATACTTTGCTTTGTATGAAACTATTTAATGCTTCTTTGATCTAACCTTTATGCTACTCCGCTCGATCATTCTGCTATTTTGAGCATATTTCTTCCATGTTCATTACAGAATATCGTCCATTTTTTTTTTGCATTTGTAATTATTTCATAAGTCATTTCTCTCCTTTATTAACTGTCCGATTTTTCTTAGTATATTCTATTTTTGATAACCCTTTTAAAGAAATCACAACCGGGAAATATAATATAATTGTTTCAGTCTGATTTTTTTTTCATTGCTTTCTTTCAACTGTTCTTTTCTCAATGCAGAACAGTTATTCACTGAAACCATTATACACATCCATAAATATAATATTGAACCTTTTTAATTTAGACTTGCATTTTTTTTTACTTGTCGCAAGAATTTTCCCATTAGCTTTTACGTAAATTCCTACGCAGCTAAAAATCATTTTACCTTGTAAAGATCTTTTATTTTTTCTCTTATATAACATATTCAGTTCAGTTCGTGTACCATTGCTATAATTCTATACATAAATCTCGTATAAACATTTTGCGTCTGTTTGCCTGCATTTTTATATTTGTACCAAGTTTGCATTTACTGCAGAAATGTCCAGCTTTTGCAGTTGAGCCACACAAGTACAATCGCAGATATTCTCGTGACCAGTAATTAATGGGATAATCTTCTCACGGTTTAAGAATCAAATATATCATATAGTATTTTTTGTTCATGAAATGAAAAAGTAAGTATAATACATATGTTCATTATATATATCGCCGAGTGCTTAGAACGTTCATATTCTAACCATGAGACCCGGGTTCGAATCTTACCATGGTCGATTTACAGGAAGGAGACTTCCTGATGTTATCGGACTGGAGGGGGTCGATCCCTGCGTGTGGCACCTTCGGAAAGTGTCTTAAAAATATACCACGTGTTTCCCCAAGCCTTGTGAGTGAAAGTGAGTTGATGGAAGTCTTGATGGCCATCAGTAGCTGTGTTAGCACTGTCACAAGTCTTCGTGGCCGAGGGCATGAGTGTGCTGGCCTTGGTCAAATTGTTGTAATAGACGGGTATCCTCGAATATGAGTGACAGGTTACACACACACACACACACACACACACACACACACACACACACACACATATATATATATATATATATATATAGAGAGAGAGAGAGAGAGTTATCGTCTTCTGAAGGACTTTATTAAGATAAATGCAAGGATTTTATTTTGTAGTAAGTATTTATATGCAAGAGAAAATGTGTCACTTGCTATTCTCCTTATTTATAATAGTTAAGTCGAGTCTTCTTGCTTTAAAAGCATAGAAATGTCTGAAAAATTCCATCATATCCCTTGACTATCATTTTCTACTACTGCCTCTGACAGATATTCATACCACTTCTTTTACACTGAAACCAAACTTACTGCATACTTTCAATGTATTATGTTCCAAGTCGAATCATGTCGTCTTTTCTACTTTTCTGTGCGATTTTTGGGCATTCAGTGAGTGTGTGGTTAACTGTCTCGGCAACTTGACCACATAGTCTGCATTTATTTTCTTCTTGTGATTTGTCTATACTCTATTATTATTATTATTATTATTATTATTATTATTATTATTATTATTATTATTATTATTATTATACTCTATTATTATTATTATTAGTAGTAGTAGTAGTAGTAGTAGTAGTTTTTCTTTGATTTCTGGCGTTTACACATTTCTTTCCGGGTCCCGCCCAGTGACCTAAGGTTACACATGGCATCATGACACTTTCCACTGACAAAAAAAAAAAAAAAAAAAAAGAATACATAGATAAAGCCCGTTGTAAAGTGTGGGCTGTACTTGTGAGAACAATATTTTGTATCACCTTGAGGCATGAATTTCCACGAATCCCTTCAATTAGTCTACTGCAATCTTTTCCAACAGGTCCTAGGGTTCCAACTACAACAGGGATTGTTGATGTTCCCATATGCCACATTTTTGAGATTTCTATTTCAAGGTTCTTATATTTTGACAGCTTTTTGAATATCTTCAAAGATATATTGCATTCAGCAGGGACTGCCATATCAAGGAGGCACTTTTTTTTTGTTTGTGTTTTTTAATAACAATGTCTAGGCGGTTGGCTTTGATTGTTCTGTTAGTGTGCATTGTGTCGTCCCAAAGAATCGTAACAGGTCCTATCTTTGTAACCGGGTCTGGGTGGTGTTCATACCAGTTATTATTATTATTATTATTATTATTATTATTACACTCTATTTGTCGCGTTCACGGGTATCGGCAGTCTCATTTTTTCTTGACGTTTTTAATTCCCCAAATCTCGTTTCGTCTTTTCAAAGGCGCAGTTCGTATTATCATGCATCACAATTTGTTCGTATCTTCCGCAAGATTCTCTTGTTTCAGATACTTACATATTTGTACATGCGTATGAGAGATTTGGACAAAAATATTTGGCAACTCACAACCTATTTTCTACTAACATAGTTTTTAGAGTATTTCCGTATGATCCGTTTACTGGAGCAACAAATGTTATGTAATAACAATTCCACAATGCATGCCTGGAATACTGATTATGTAATACAGCATCATAAACTGTTCGAAAATTATGAACTATAAGGCAACCTGAAGCCGCGCAGTGAATTACACCTTTGTGCAAATTGAAACAACCGCTTTAGTCTACTTTCTTTCAACACACGGTCAGTTTTAGACCCACTGGAGTAACAGAGTGTAATCGATTTCTATTATTTACTCAGATTAGTTCATTTGCAGCGGTGTGCAGTAAGATGAATTTATTTTCGGGGTATATGATGAAATCTGTTTGGCCTTGACAAATATTGCGTCATCTGTGATTACATCAGAATTTTATCACACCTGGACACTATTGTCTCAACTGTCGATTAGCTGTCCCACGGCCATTGTTTGCGATAGACATTACTCCAAGGAAGCGTACTAAAATTGTAACACTGCATGAACACACTAGCAAGCATTACCGGTGATCAAATCAAAGTACTATAGACTGGCCTGGAAACTCTCCTGATTTAAATCCAAACGGGAACCGGTGGTCAATCGGCAATGAACGACTTCGTGTAATGGACATACGAAGTACTAATATGTGCACTGGGTCATGTTTCATTGGAAAAATACGAAAAAAAAGTAAATAATAACGTAATTATTCGTTGTGTTTCAATTAATTTGCAAAAGGTTGTAACTATTGGGAAAATTCAAATGTTTGTAATTGTTGCTGGACCATCATCTACTGGAAAATTGGTGGTATATTTGTATAACCATTAGCTTTTATTTTTTAAGTAGTAATTTATATATTTTTCAGTTATTCTCTTATATGTGCATCGGATTTTTGTAGTAGAGTTTTGTTCTTGTCAACGTTGAATATAAAGGTGACATATTTTGTCTACTTCTGTATGAGTAGACGAAATACTCTCGTATATTTGCTGACACATCAGCACTACCAACTATCGTGATATACGGATATATTTTTTGTAGGGGTTCAGTATTTACATGCCTTCCTAAGTACATTTCTCTAAATTAAAGGAAAATAGTCTCATTCGGTATTTGAATTAGATTTACCGATTCTTTTTCCGAGCCAATAACTCTATCCCAAATTGTAAATCCACCGAAGTAGATCTTAATTCCATGCTTCCACCATGCTATTTGCTTGATTTAAATTAAAATGTGTACATTCAAGTTTCTTTTAAAGCGATAGGAACCGAACGGGAATACAATTTCCAAAAACCTTGCTCTATTAAAACCTTATTTCAGACACATTCACTTGACTACATTTCTTGAATAGAAATAAGGAATTTTTAGTTCCCTTGGAACTTCCTGTATTTCCATGTGGAGTGTGCTGAGAGAAATAATCTTATCTTTCACGTTACCTTCCGATATTTCAAGCTCAAACACCAAGAGGCTATCTGATAATTGCATCACTTCTTTTTTTCATTTTTGACTATATTATATCAATATAATCCGAGCTGTTCGATATGTATATAGATCCGTGTTTGCGGTTATCCGGTCGAACCAAATAAAGAACACTTGATGATGTGAATCCTAAATCCAGCGACTGTGTGTCGCTTGCAAACGACTTAACTTCCTAAATCTATGAACTGCAAAAAAATCTGAGCAAATATTTCTTTTAGTTGTATTATCTAATCGTATATTTATCAAGCTTAGATTAATGTAAAACGAGATATGTCACCGAGTGCTGAGGACGGTAGCATGTCGACCATGAGACCAGTGTTTGGATTTCACTTTGCAAATATCGTTCTGAGGCGACATTCTCAGCTTGCAACACTGGCCTTTTGGAATTACCTAAAAAGCATATCAGGTATTGACAAAAGTTTTGTGAGTTGAAGCTGGCGAGATTTAACTGTTGTGAAACCGCCAATAGTTGTGCAGGCATAAAGTTACTCGTTATCGGGACTGAGGGCTTGAGCGTACTGCTTTGTTCAATTACTGATCACACGAGATTACGTGATCTGTTCCCAGGAAATCTAACTCCAGTCCGCTCAGCATAGTTGCAGGAAGTTCCATGCTTGTTGATGAAATAAAAATCTGCCAGCACAGATATTTGTAACAAGTGTTACCTCGCCATTTTAGCAGATGAGCCAACTTGGAAACAAGTTACCAGCAATTATACATACGACTTCTTGATCAAAATTATGATTTTACTTCATAAACTTGTATATTGTAATGTTAATGGTAATATTAGTCGTTTCCTTATAATGAAACATTTGGCATTTATATACCGAGTAGCCAGTACTGCTGTCGCTTGAAATTTGTATAATCTTTCTGCTAAAAACGTTCTTCAGGAAAATAGGTTGTTCATGTTAAGTATCTGTTATTGTTTTGTTTTTTTTTCCAATATTGATGGGAGTTTGATTATATCATTAGTTACTCCTCGAGTTAAATGTGATATGCGTTTTAGTTGTTGCTGGTGTAATATCTATTATTTGGTACATTTATTTGTGTGTGGTTATGTAGCGCCAGTCCACAAGCTTCTATGAAGTCTGGTCGTCGACAAGATCCTCAGGCCTCACTCAACCAAAGGCATTTTTAACCGTTGATCTTAGGAAGAGGTTGTATATAGCTTCCATTTATGTTATGCACTTTTTTGGCGTTTTTTTGGTTTTGTTTTGTTTTTGTTTTTGGTTTATTTTACTATTTAAATATTTTTAAGCACAAGCATATTATTCCAAACACAAAATTATTAATCTGATTATTCTAGACATTTTTATTGGATATTTTTCTGCACCGCCATAAAATTATCTTCTTTTTATTTTTTTTTAAATATTTGTTTTGTTTTTCTTGTAGCCGCAAGTTTTCAAAGGATAATCGTAGACGTTGATCAAATTGACAGTAACAGGGAAACAAGATGATAAATTATTATTTATTTTTTAATACTTTGCAGCTTAGAAATCTTAGAAATATTTAATACAATGGAAACCAAAGAAAAAACTTATCTTATTTTGATTCGTGTATTTGGCTTTTGTTTTATAGTTGGATTAATTTTTATCATTATGATGCGATAGAATTTGTTTATTTGAAAGATGAGATTAAGTTAGTTTATTATCACTTATCTTTATTGTGTTTTTTTTTGTGTCTCAAGTAACAGATGTTTTTCAAACAATCATATAACAATTTTCTTAAGAAACATTTTTTTTAAAACATTCAGTATTCACACATGGAGAAATCCTCAAAGGATATGAAAAGTTTTACTACTTGGCAAAATGTAATTATTTGATAATGAGATATGGGACGGATAGGGCTTTGTAAACAGATGAGATAGGCATAGAATAGATATGCGATAATGTATTTTATTTCCGTGTGAGAATAATAATGAAAATATATTGTATGTACAGGTGATATAGGGATATATACAAAGATAAATATCCTATCTTATGCTTTCTTGCTTATTTCCGAAGATAAACCAAAACCTATACATAGACCTACATAAATTCCTCAAATAAACAGACATATGTGTTATAGATAAATGTACAGTTCTAGTATAGTGAGGACTGTGGGAAAGTAAAACTTCAGTAGCGACACTTTTGTTCTGTCTAGCTAGCTTAGAAGTTGAACACTGTTATTTACTATGTACTTAGTTACGTGTTTGCCGTATGATCTTTCCTTCTTTCTTAGTTTGGAATGTTTTTTCTTGTCTTGCTTGTTTTTGTTTTAGGACTTTTGGCAGGTAGTAAATTGGTCACATCAACATTTTGGATGTTTGCACATTTACATGTTTTAATGGGTAAATAGTCGCCATTTTATATTCTTGATTTCGCGCAGGCGCGTTTTATGATTTTGATTTAGTCGACTGCAAATTATAGTAAAGTCAGTTGGGCACCGTCTTTGTGAAAAAAGAGCACCATGACGCAAGTCACTCCGCTAGAAATTTGGAAAAAATATGCGGCACTACTTGGCATTAACGCCAGAAGCTCCAATACAAAGATTCCAGAGATTTTGTGTGTCAATCTGAGGACAGTGCAGAGGATTCAGAACGAGTTGGAAGATTACGAATGTGTCTGGAGTGATTACTATTTATGGCGACGTTATGCCTCCATTCCTCTTCCCACAATGCCTCAGTCTTAACACGAAGGCCTACATCAAGTGCCTTGTGGAGGTAGTGCTGCCTGTTTCAACAGGGTGGCTGCTGGAAGATCATATACCTGGTAACATGACTCTGCACCCTCACACACAAGCAGGAGAACCCAGTCATGGGTATCAGACAATTTCTACGATCACATATCTCCTTACCTGTAGCCACCTATCTCCCTAGACTGCAAACCACTTGGTTGTTATGTGTGAGGCGCAATTAAGTGAGAGAACAACAAAACTCCTTGTAGCTCCTTGTAAATAAATAAAAGGCAAGTATTATGACAGCATTCACCAACTTAAACAAGGAGACCGCCCAGAAGATTTGCAGAAGATTCCCAAGTCATCTGGAGTTCGCGGTTGAAGCAAATAGTGATATTATTGAATGAATTCACTCTAAAGTATTTCAAGATACCTTTATGCAATTTTGGTAAATATATCTGTTAAAATGAGATGTCAGCGTTGTTTTAATTTTTGCGTCATTTAGACAACAATTTATCCATCGCAACTTGTATAGTTATCACTTTAAAAGTTATTTTTAGAGGACAGATATATTAAGGTAGACGCTGCATTCATTTATCAAACTATATATATACATATATTCATATATATATATATATATATATATATATATATATATATATATATATATATATATATATTTGAATAAAAGATAGACCACGTTAAGATTCCATGTAATAAGCTATTTCACCATAACCCCTTTAACAGGGTTCTGGATCATCAGACTTTATTTCCAAAAGCTGAAATGAAGAATGAAAAGAAAATTCACAGGTTTTTTACGGACCTCATCAAGTATACGCAAAGTTAACGAAGTGAGGAAGTGAGGTGGGAGAGAGGATGTGAGTGTGTCATATGTATCATTTTAGTTTTCTATTTTAACCCCAGTGTGTCGGCTGGATGTTGCTCTAATCTAACGCGTCTCGTCTCTAGATAAAGGTGGTTAAGGGGTGGGCGATAAAGGCTACATTGAGGAAGACGCGTTATAACAGCCCCAATAAATTATCCGACAGGTTTCATTCAAATTCCTAGACGCTGTCAGTTCGCGTTACTTTAACGTGCATATTTGGGAGGTTAAGGTTTGATAAATATCTAAAATTTTAAAAACAATCTACGAAGAAATTAATTTGAAATTCAGTAGAGTTTTAGGTATTTCCTATTAAGCAGTCGATTGAAAAGATCTATAGGCAGAACATTGAAAGAGTAATCCAATTTATACTTAGTACTTTTTCCACTAAAGCTTTTATCTTATAGCTTGTTAGGTTGACATTTATTCGTTTGATTTTTGTTCATTAAGTGAACCTGTGATTGTTTTTGATTTTTGTTCATTAAGTAAACTCGTGGTTGTTTTTAGGCCCTTCTTTTATATTTTCTTATCTACACATGTCTCAACCCCCTATTTGTAACCACATACCTATATCGTCTTATATGTCTATGAGTTCCTATATACACCTACACACACATTCCCACGAAAACGATACATGTATATTTCCATCTTTACACATATACCCCTGCAGAGAGAACGCACATCCACATGTCTCCATACTTGTTTCCATGTATACTAATACTTACATATATATATATATATATATATATACACACACACACAAGGACATCTGCATCCCCATATATACTCCTATGCACATATATATATCTACACATCCATACGTATACACATATACACATACATACACACACCCATATATGTATACGCACACACATATGTATACACACAGAGACACCTGCATACGCAATCTACACCCCTTAACAACCTTTATCTAGAGACGAGACGCGTTAGATTAGAGCAACATCCAGCCGACACACTGAGGTTAAAATAGGAAACTAAAATGATAAATATGACACACTCACATCCTCTCTCCCACCTCACTTCCTCACTTCGTTAACTTTGCGTATACTTGATGAGGTCCGTAAAAAACCTGTGAATTTTCTTTTCATTCTTCATTTCAGCTTTTGGAAATAAAGTCTGATGATCCAGAACCCTGTTAAAGGGGTTATGGTGAAATAGCTTATTACATGGAATCTTAACGTGGTATGTCTTTTATTCAAACATATATGCTCTGAATCTTACATTGAGCTCTCTGGATATCATCCTCCTCAGGTCTATCCATACGGATTACCTAAATTTGAATAAACTCTCTCTCTCTCTCTCTCTCTCTATATATATATATATATATATATATATATATATATATATATATATATATATACATATAAATCTGACACGCTCTGAAAACTGAACTACAAAGAGCCAATCTGTAAGTTAGGCCTCGAATTGCAGCTTTAAGCGAAACAACTCTCATCGTATGTTTCCAGAAATTTTCATATCTGCGTAGTAATAAAGACACAAGGAAAAATATAATGCCTCATAAATTCCTTCAAATGACGAAACACGTCGACTAAGATAATGTTCCATTTTATCTTTATTCATACGGTCCTTTTACAGATATACTCTATATGAATTTTTACACACACACACACACACACACATATATATATATATATATAGTGTATTGGGGCAGCAAATCATTATTTAAACATATATTTTTGAATATAACAGACAATGAATAATCATGAGCCGTTCTAATGTTCGTATGCTTGCTTTAATTTCAGATGATACTAATAACAAACCCAATACATACATTGGTTTTACTACAACCACGATCTCTCGTAGACTTACCTGTTACATTTACGATCTTAGTTCTATTAAAAAAAAATTATTAGAAAAACATACCCATGTACATAATATTAGACAGATATAAGTTGATGACACAAGGATACTCACACATATACACAGTAAAAACAACCTTAAGATATTGGAGGCTATCTACATTAAAACAAAGCAACTCTCACCCAACAAAATTACATTTCAAACGAGTCATAACATATTACATATGGTTCTGTTGTTAATATTCCGGCCTCTTGCGTGGTATGACGTCATAGAACTTGAAATTACGAATTGCATCTTCTATTCCGCGATCGTTATCGTCGCATAGCAAACTTCTATGTCACCATGACAAAATATTATCTTCGATGGTGAATATGCTTGTTAAAATGTCTTTATAAATACACCGAGGATGGCTCATGTGTGCCGAAAGCTTAGATCAAGGAACAACTTAATGAAAAATATCCAAATGTTGGACAATTTTTTCTTTATTTTCACCTGAAAATAAAGCAAACATATGTACATTAGAACGACTCATGATCAGACATAATAAATATTCATTTTCTGTTATACTTACCAAATATATATATATATATATATATATATAACAAACAATTATTGATCAGAGCTGAATTAGACCAGGAAACAGTGGTATTAAAAAGTGCTCTATACTCGTATAAAGAAAACAAAAATTTAGCATGCAGAGCTTTTAAATTTAAAAAAATAAAGAGATCAGCCAATTACGCTAATTTAGTTTCACCTTTTTCTTATCCTCAGGCAATTCGGGCAAAATGATTTTCCTAATACTTTATTATTTGTATGTAAATGAATAACGTTAAGTGTAATAGAAGGGGAGGAGAAAATCAAGAGCATTAACATTAAATGGGAGAGGAGTAAATAAAATGTACATATTTTCATCCTGGTTCGTACGAACTCAAAAAGTACTTTTTTAATGTGTATGCATCATGTCATTATTTTCAATCTTACATTCGCTAGATTTTTTTGGACTGGAAATGTTATTATTGCTGACTTTTCATCCTGCCACAATTTGTAGATGTCACTACGATTGCTGGAAGTTTATATATATATATATATATATATATATATATATATATATATATATATATATATATAATAAATATTTTCCAGTTTACAATCGGATCTTTTCAAAACGAAAGATTGAAATAATCTTACCATGCATACACACTAAAATATACTTTTCGACGTCGGATGAAAGTATATACGTTTTTTGTTGTTGTTGTTGTTGTTTTTTATTATTATTATTAAAACACACCTTTAAATGCCGAATCTAGATGGGTCGTCAGTGTTGTTGCTACCATTTCACTAGAAGTTTCGGGTCTAAATAAACAACAGACTTCCTCGATGGACGACCCGACCGAATATGATCAGTATTCGGTCCACACCTAGAACAAAAAATTGCCACTAGCTTTAGGACGTGGATTATATAAGTTGCCCCAGCAAACAACAATCAATCAAGACTTCACTTGGGCTATAGGAAGTTATAGATTAGCTATGCATGGTTGTATTGATCTTCCTACATGCGGCCAAGATAGGGTGTGTTTTTTTTTGGAAGAATAGAAGAAAACCTCCCCTTTTAACTTCTATAAAATAACTTATTTGTTTGGTCTTTCTTTTCTTTTTACTTTTTTATTCTTATTTTCATTACTTACTTCCCCTTCAAAACAATTTCAACACTCTTGTTTTTCTCCTCCCCTTCTATTACACTTCACGTCTGTATTCATGTTTTGAAACAGCTTGCAAAATTCACTTATTTTTATTTGACTTTTAGCGAAATAGGGATCACTTTCTTCTTACTCTAAGTCTGCCTTTCTCAAGTTTTTTTTTTTTTTTTACTCTTGCGTAACCTTTAAAATAAATTACATCTTTCAAGGAACCCCTACGCAAAAACAAAATCATATACCATATTTTTCTAATTTTATTTTCATCATGGTTTCACGTGGGAAATATAATTAATTTTTTTTTTTCTGAAATTTTTCGGTAATGCTAAATAAAATTCATACTGTTCGTTTAATACCTCATCGGGGAGCAATAAGTAACTTTAAGTACAGGCCCCGTTCGTTGAGTGGTCACTGACTAGTAAAGGTGGTTTCACACTGGCACCGTACCGACATCACTCAAGATATTTCCAATGATTGTTATTTTTTAATAAAATAATAGGTTAGAGAGATTGATGTCTATATTACAATAACCAAGAATATATTGTGTGTGTTTAGTAATATTACGTTTATGAAATTATATAAAAAGACAAAAGTGAATTAGTTTATCTCACCTGTTCTTGCGGAACACTTGTGGACCTTTTGCGAAAACTTTAGGTTCCAGGGAAACCTGGTTGAGAAACTCTGCTCTAATAAGTGTATATATTTACTATTTTCTTTATTTTTGTTAATCTTTGCTTCGATGTAGCTTGGTTTAGAGCACTAGTTCAGACATCCAATGTTGATTTACATTGAGTCAATTGCTTCGTCCACCGCGAGGAAAGTTGGCTCTCTGTGCCGCGCCAGGAAATTTTTCTCCCCTGAATCGATACTTCAAATATACAAATCAACCATTCACCCTTGCACGGAGTATTGCTGCCATATATGGTCTGGGGCACCTTCTGTTTACCTCGGAGTTCTTGACAAGATCCAGAGAAGGATATGTAATATAATTGGCCCTGATCTGGCATCTCGTCTACAGTCACTCTCTCACAGACGCGCCATCGCCTCTCTCTGTCTTTTCTACAAATACTTTCATGGTAATTGCTCCGATGAGCTGCTTTCACTGGTTCACAGATTCCATGAATTCAAGCGCCCTACGAGGCTGGCATCTCGATCCCACCCTTACACTATAGAAACTTTTAAATGTAGCCGTCTCTTCTACTCCAATAGCTTCATACCTCGCACCTCTCGCCTGTGGAACACCCTTTCCAATTACTGTTTCCCTGAGAGCTATAATCTCCAACTATTCAAATGTAATGTCAATCGACATATCCAGTTACCTTGATCTATCCACTATCTCTCTCCTCATCCTTTCTTCTATCACTCCTATCTGCTCTCGCTCCAAATCTTCTGCAGCCCCCTGCATCCTAGTGGCTTCACGCCTTGCTTGGGGCGTAATGCTTAAAAAAAAAACTACATTGAGATGCCCCTCTCTGTCACCATGTCCACGATGTTTCATCCGTGATATTTTTTCATTTTTCTCTTACTTTTTCATTCAGTATTTTCTTTATTTCAGTGTTTATTTGTTTATTTTCTTCACTCCTCCTTCTAATGTCATTATCTAATTATAGTTTCATTGATTCCTTCATTATAATAATATTTTCATTAAATCCTTTCCTATCTTGTAACAAGTTCCATCTTATTATTTGTAAAACAGTTTTTAATTCTATGAGCTTGCTGCCGCTGTCTCCCCTTTTTTCATATCATATGCCTGTGACGTCATTTGGATATAGAGCTTCGTATATTGCTATGTGGTTCTTAATTCAGCAAGCATCAGCATTCTTCCTTTGTTCAGCCGAGTTATAGAACTGAGCTATTCATACGGTCAATGATGTCATGCTTTTTATAAAGTTACTTAAATTTAAATCTCAAGAATACATAATGTCATCTGTCGAGAAAATACTACAGTAAAGAGTGTTATTGCAATTAGATAAAACTACGAAAGACAATCTGTCTATATTTCTGAGATGAGGTATTATGTACATTATTTACATTATTCGGACTATTGACATCATTTTTTCGCTATATTTATTACAAAGTTTCGGCCATTGTACGCTCCGGCCTTCTTCAGGTGGTTGGAATGTCGAACTGAACCCTTTATTTCGCTCACTAGGGTATACTGTTCTAGCTTCACGTGCCATGTTTAATGGATGTCAGTTATCAGTTATCTCCTTTTAATTTTTCCTCTGAAAGTTCTCCACTGCCTTAACCGGGTATTGAAATCACACTCTTTGGGTCCTGTCACTGGATCTAACTAACGCCTTTATCCAGTGTGCCATGTGACAATTGAGCATTACATCTTAACGGCATCATCACCTTGTTTTGGGTGAATTGTTTTAAAAAAAAATCTTTACTAATGAAACACTTGGTTTGGTTTGACTATTACGCTATTTCTATTTTTCAGTTAAGATTACTATCTTTTCATATATTGCTATATATTTGTAATATCAGTCAAAGTTTTTCAATGATAGGTAATAGTTCCGTCTGTAGGTGTTGTAATAGATTCCCTAATTGGCATCTTTTGGGGTGAAGACAGTTTTGCTTCTGGATATCCATTAAGGATTTAACTTTCTTTGGGCAGTTTTCAGCTACTGTGCCAATATAACGTGTAGTACCTTGAACATGTCGACTTAATATCAATGGACCCCTTCATGACGTTGTACGTTCAGAATATTGTTTTGGGAGTTTTTTTTTTTTTTTTTTTTTTAAATATGTTTTTCTTTTTTTCTAGACTGCTTCTTTCTGCTATTTCCTAAAGATATTTCATCATTTTATTTACCATTCTGGTGTATCTTCGGGCTTCTTTCGGCATGACCATATTTAATTCCAGATGTTATTTGCGTTTGTAGCGTCTGGAGTCATATTTATCTCCTTTCCCCGGTGATATCTTTGTAAAAATTTCCTTGTTTTGGTTCTCTTTTGCGTGTGCTGGACAATTATTTGTACCTCTTTAATCTTGTTTTTAGCAAGTCTCTTTTATTTTGTATATTTCTTCCATTACTGTCGGCTTAGCTTTTTTTTTTTTTTTTTTTTTTTTTTTTTTTTTACTTTCTGTCCGATCGTCTTATTCGTTATTGCTAGGCATATCTTTCAGGCTTGCTTCTCTTTGTAGTTCAGAGATCTATCTTCTTAATCTTATTTTCCAAGGTTCTTTCTTATTCCTGCTGGGCGCATTTTGTTTCTGTGTTATAAGCACTGTGTTCACCATTTACCTCAGCATATACGAGGTCGTTATGTCTTTTGCTTCTATATAGTGTAGGTGTCCATTGATGTATTCGGTTCTGGTTTATACATTTTCCTTGCACTTCAGAGGTGGTAGGACTTTTTTTTCGGTTATCTTGGTATTTTTGTTTGGTCTTTTGTTTTGACATGGTGTATAGTTTTCCATTTTATTCCTGATTTATTTCCGGCTTCATTGATTATTATAACATTTTCTACAGTACTTATAAATCTAAATTATATCTCCCTACATAGGCATTATTCTACAGGCTCTATTTTCTAGAGCTCTAGATACCTTTCCAAATTCATTTTTGCATTTTTCAAAATGTGTTATATATATATATATATATATATATATATATATATATATAGAAATAGATAGATAGATAGATAGATAGATAGATAGATAGATAGATAGATAGATAAACTATCACTACCTAGTGCATTTATGTTCTCTCTTCTATTTTTTTTTTTTTTTGTTGGCCAAATGTCACTAGAGAAAGCCCGAGTCCCTCCACTCCATTGTTTCTCAACCTTTTCTTCCTTGTGGCCCATTTTTCGGGTCAAGATAAATGTCAGGCCCACATAAGCACAGATAAAAATTCCAAGTAACAGGAAATACATTTTATTTACAAAAGTAAATGTAGTAGAATAACATAAAGTCATGTCTACATTGATTCTGGTATCAGCTAATCAAGTTGAACTTACAAGCATTGGATCAGCTTCTTCCCTTTGCAATCTGCACCGCCAGGCCCATTTAAAAAAAATTCAGGACCACATTGCGAATCACTACACGAGATTATCTAAGGAGCGCCTGCCGCTCATGACACCCAAAACATGAATGCGTGATCCATATTTATTGCTTCTTTTGTATATTCTATGAGTTTCCTCAGTGGAGTAATGGATAGCGGCTCGGATTGAGGAATCGGAGACCCGAGTTCGAATTCGCGTCGAATACATTACATTCACTTATGAATGTATAGGTATGAATCCTCTACTTCTCCCGAGCTAGCAGGACATAACGGGTTCTGTAGCCTTTGATGGCAACTGCTCTAACAAAGAAATGGTAACCTGCTGCGAGAGAAATCTGCCTCGTCAGTCATGTATCGAAAGATACATGATCGCCTAAGCGTGTATCACGTATGGCACATAACTTACTGGCTTTCTTCTTATATTTTTCATGTACGATGTAGATGTTCATAGCTCTCTACAACTTCGTATATTTCGTTTCCGTAGGTAAATTTTTCCTCTTTACCATCCCTCGTTTCTGGCCATCCATTCTCACACACTTAGTAAGCGATATTATTGATATCTGCTTCCTTCTGTTTCTTTTGCATTCATTATGTATGATGTATGGGACTTTCTCCAAGATCTCTTTATTTATCTTCTCACGTCGAAAGTGCTACCATGTCTTCCTAATTATACGTATACATTTCTTTCAACTTCCATTTATACTGATGTTGTGACCTAGGGAAGGTTACTGAATAAAATAATCAAACGAAGGTTGGTAATGAACGATAATACTTAGGACAAGAACAACCTAGAAGAATTAGTCAACTGCTGGAAGTGAGTCAAGTGAATTCCACAATGAATTTCCTGTGATTGTCGTGAGCAAGATACGCGAGATCATGCTATGTCAATCTTTCTCTTCTCTTCTTCTTTATTTATGTTCTTTTTTTTCTTATTAATAATTTTTCTTATGTTTTTTTCAAACTCAGCCCTTGTGTCTCAGTGGGTTTATTAACTTTCTTGGTTTGAAGTGATTAATATAAAATCACCTACTTGCTGTGATTGCGTGCATTTTTTGTAGGGTGTCTGTATTCACGCAACATATATATATATATATATATATATATATATATATATATATATATATAATATATTTATTCGAAAATTATAACATAAATATGTTATAAATTCACTACAAAAATAGCTATTTTGTTTCAACACCTCTGATGTCTTATCAAGTGATGATGTTGAATGTAGATTGTAGGTTCTACATTCAACATCATCATTTGATAAGATACCAGAGGTGTTGAAACAAAATGGCTATTTTTGTAGTGATTTTATAACATATTTATGTCATAATTTTTCGAATAAATTATTATATTCGCTCTACTCTGTACTGAGCACTCTTTTAAGAATAATAATTGTTGTTTATTGGAATTCATTCCGTATACACCAATCATATATATTGGATATATATATATATATATATATATATATATATATATATATATACACACACAAACATACATATGCGTGTTTGTGTCTGTGTGTGTGTGACGTAGCTTTAATTAGAGTATGTTATAAATCATTTGTATTGTCAGATGTATTTCTTAGCTTCCTATAAATTATTGGAACATGCTAGCGGACTTTAAGGTCACGTTCTCAGACCCGTGACAACTTTTCTACGTTATTTATATTTCAAGAGTGAAAGCCAATGTATAATATTAAAAGTGTATTGTCAGATAAATTCGTATGTGTTTTCCTATATCATTTCTATTAACAAGCAAAATATTGTTAACGTAGTGTCTTCGTATTCTTCCTTTGCAATTTTGTTTATAGTTTTGTATTATTGACTGATTTACTGAATGTATCAATGAATAAAAGAATTAAAATAAATGGGAAAAATCGAATGAATTTATCTGACGATGGATGTGTGAACGAAAAAGAATACACACGTCTCCAAAGTCTATAGAAAATTTCAAATTACTTTCAGTTCTTGTAGTATATTTTACCCACTTATCCTCGTTTGTGATTCTGAACATGCAACACATACGGAATTTCTAACTGATTTTGCCCGACCCTCTAAAAACTGCTCGAATGCTGAATTTAATTTAGCAACCCGGTGAATCTTTCTAGAATATTACGATCATTCCAACACCCTTAATACGTAGGCGGAACTAAAACAAAATATTATTAATAATAATTTTGGTCAAAATTTTTCTTGCGAGTAATATACAGGGTGATTAGAAATTCCCTATTTCATGTATGAGTGGCCAAAAAGGAGTCCTGATATACATCCAAGCTTACAGCACCTGATATTTCCCAGTGGTCACCCATCTAGATATCGAACAGGCTTCTTTGACCGTATGGGAACATGTTTTAACCTGATATGGTCATAAACACCTGAAGTGCCAAGCATTAAAAAGACAATTCACAGGAATATAGATATTCCTTACTATAAATATAAGGAGGATTTGATAATTATATTAAGTAATTCATTGAGTCTGAAAGAAACCTAAACAGAATGCAGAAAGCACTGGACGGCCGTTTCGTCTTATATTTGGGACTCATCAGCAGTGCGCAGTTAGGTTGTCAAGCAAACATCATGCCAGCTGTTCAATCATTGTGTGTGTGTGTGTGGGGGGGTAAAGTAATGAAGGGTTTTGTAATCCGTATGGATAATTCCAAAGAGGATGTAAATCAGAGAGCTCAATGTAACAACAAGGCAAATATTAATATCAATCTAAAACTATCCCTCAAAAAAATCTTGTATTAAAAATAAAAGAAACCAAAATTTTTGTAACTAATGATGTGATGTGATGAACCAGGAAAATATATTTTCTTGGGAAATAAATTATAGTCATAAACCTTAAGGTTGTCTCTTTCTTAGTTTAATTAATATATATATATATATATATATATATATATATATATATATATATATATATAAAGAAAGAAGAAACAATTTATATAAACAATTAAATAGCAATGTTAATGGGATTAATGGGAAAATCACTTCGGTAACAGGAATTAATGAGGCAT
This sequence comes from Acanthosepion pharaonis, assembly GCA_903632075.3. Taxonomy (NCBI): domain Eukaryota; kingdom Metazoa; phylum Mollusca; class Cephalopoda; order Sepiida; family Sepiidae; genus Acanthosepion; species Acanthosepion pharaonis. The sequence goes on along the minus strand of CAHIKZ030005267.1, from coordinate 1,109,020 downwards.
TAACTTACTATCAATTCTTTTCACAGAATAGTGTTTGGATTTTCAAAATTCAAACAAAATTCTCACTTGATCGATTTCAACAATAACTCTACCGTCGAGGCATCGAATGCTCCAAAACATATATTCAACTGTCAATAAATAGCATAAAAAACATCTTTCGTGTACACATATATTTCGTCTTAGTGATTGCCTATGTATGGAAAAATTGATCCATGAAGATGACAATTTCAAATTGTCGGACGTAATTGGCATGTGTCTTCCATCTGACAATTCAAATATAAATGAACTTATTAGTCAAGGGATTGATTCCAGTTAGCGAAGTGATTTCGCCATTAATCACATTAACATTATTATTTAATTATTTGTATAAATTGTTTCTTTATTATATAAAATATAAGCTACACACTCTAATATATAGGGTAATTGAAATGCAACTTCCTATTTTAAGTATGTGTGGCGAGCCAGGTGTCCTGACTTAACACCCTGTGAGGTTTTTCTTTGGGTTAGTTAAAGGAGCAAGTCTTCTATACAAAAACATGATTCTGGAAGAACTTGAAGGACGAATACACGAAGTTATGTCTGCCATAACACATGAATAACTGTTGAAATCATTGACGTGATTCATGGACGGCTCGAAAGCGGTAAAGAAATCTGGTGCCAAAATTGAATTTTAAATAAAGCCTCATGCTAAGCACTTTCCTCTCATATCAATTTTTTTGTAAAAGTTATAGCTAATAAATAAAATGGGGAGTTACTTTTTAATCAATGTGTATACTTTCTTCAGTTATAATATCATTGAAATTTTATCCAAAGGTTTTTATTATATTTGTATTTAAACCAATAACATCGGAAGTAGTTCAGTATGAAGTAATTGCTATCACGGCTTCTCAGGTTGAACATTATTATAGAGTAGTAAGTTCGGCTCCCACTTGGTTTTCTGTACAAAACTCAGCATTAAATATATTAACAAGGTTTAGCATGTGATAAAATCAACTATCCTGGACATATTAACTTTAGATGATGGCATGTTCCGTCATTGCAAGCGATGACGATTGAAACATAACCGTCGCCGCCGACTTAACCATTAGGATAATACAATAGATATTATTACCCATAATGCACCATTGACCAGCATGAATGAATAGCCAAGTCAAAACACAACACGCATGGACTGAAGAATGCGCACAAGCATGAAACAAATGTGTCCAAATTTTGATTTACAAACACACTCTCTCTCTCTCAGATATTAAGCACCTTTACTCATAAATATAGCATACCTTTTTATCATGCTATATATATATATATATATATATATATATATATATATATATATATATATATATATACCAGGGAAGAAGAGAACGAATAGGGTACAATTCCAACGTTCGTAACATTTAATTTAAAAGTGGACTCAATACAGAGTAGAGCAATATTATTTATTTTAGGATGTTACATAGAAAACGTCAAAATTGCGGTCGTGTTTCGATTCATCTCAAATCAAGTGATTGCAAATTATTGGTGAGTGAACGATTTATTTAGATTTAAAACCAAAATACAGCCTCTTTTACGAAAAAAAAATCAAAATAGTAGGGGTTTATAAGGTTTGTGGGCTTTACTTAGATCAACCAATTAAATAAGACCTACGTTAAATTTAAACTAAACAAACCAAAAATTAAAAAAATATTTTCTATAAATGGCTCATGACCCGTAGATTGACACAGACGTTAAACATGGGTAGATGTTAATGTATGCATATTTTTCACACCGGATAATGTTATTTCCTAAGAAAAAAATGTGATGCAGTAGTTGTTTAAGAAAATGTAAAAAGAAGTTATATGCATTCTGATTATCTTACATATATTCATATAGTTGATAAATAAATAGCTTCTGTAAGAAACCAGTGAATAATTTAAACGTATAGAATTACTTGGTAAATTAATATGCAATGGTTGACTAAAGATTCTTTATATAAGATGTTAATAGCAATAACCAATGAATGAAAAATGTAAAAGAAAACAGCCAAATACCAATAGATCCGTACAAGATGTTACTAATACTACAGGGAGAATAATGCAAAATTCTATTAAATACAAATTAATCTTACATATAGAAAGATAAGACATATATGGTGCAACTAAAATAATCTTATGACAACAATGCTTTGTGTCGTAAGTATATTTTCAACAGTAATGTTTACGTAATGTTATTTTATTGTAAGAATCTATGTTTCCAGTGTGTGTATTAATTTAACAAGGATGAAGTTTCCTTTGACATAAGATTTCAAAATGTTTCACCTGTTGTGAAACTTATAAAATCTAACAGGATTTAAATGAATATCGTTATAAACCTCAAAAACTACGATGACAATATATTTTTCTTGAAATTAAAAACCATAATTTTCAAATGTCACTTCATGTTGATGTAAAATAACATTGATAGTTCAAAGTTATTGGTTATTGACGTACGGACAAATTCTACACATAACGGAAATTAATATCCGTTATTTTTTACGAGTAAAAGAAATCTTCTAAAAAGAATTTTCTTTTTTTTTCTCTGGACAATAATAAAACTGGTTTCAATTAATATATATTGCATGTGTGAAATCAATTTCTGAAACTTCTTATTTATAATCTGACTCGAAAATTTTCTATACATGTAAGCATTCAATCAATTATTTAAAAATGTTCTCTTTTGTTGTAGGTTGAAATGCGTGGCCTCTCGGGCAATATCAAATTAACAAATGGCCGAAGAATGGATTTTTCATTGGATATTCTGCAATTAAAAGAAATTGGATTGCGTAAAGTAAGTGTTATCGATTTGTTGCATGCAATCAATCAAATAAGAAATTATCATTGTGAGTGCTTTAGATAATGAGGCGAAAAATGATTTGCCTTAATATTTCGAACATGGTAAAAGATTCTTTTAATGCATGCAATTTTAGGTAATTCAAATAAAAAATTGGACATATGTATAAATACAGATACACACATACGAGTGTGTTTGTGTGTGCGCGCGTGCGTGTGTGTACATGTAGCTTAGAATATAAAAATACCCAATAAGAGAAATGTATTATGCTTCCCAATTTTAGATAATTCGAAGTAAATTACAACAATGTATGCATGCATGCACACGCGCATCCATATCTATCTATCTATCTATCTATCTATCTATCTATATATATATATATATATATATATATATATATATATGTGTGTGTGTGTGTGTGTGTGTGTGTGCGCGCGCTTGTGTGTGTAGGTTAGAATATAAAAATATCTAATAAGATTTGTGCTAGCACAGTGAATGTCTTTATTTTTGTTGTATTTGCAAAAAGTCTACGACATAATAGAGCCGCATACACACACACACGTAGATCTGCATGCTATATAAGCATTCAGACATGAATATATGCAATTATGCACATGTATCTGAGGTACTGTGTCTGTATAACTGTTTGTAAATGTATGATATGAAACTGCAACTTTAGCCAAAATCGATAACAAATAAAATGAAAAGAAAACACACACACACACACACACACACACACACACACACACATATATATATATATATATATATATATATATATATATATATATATAAGTGTGTGTTTGTGCGGGCATGTCTATGTGTGTATGTGTGTGCATCAGTATGTGCGCTAAATTTTTTATAGAATTTTTTTAACCTCCCATTATTTCTCATTACGGTAGTGTTGTATTAGTGCATACATATGTTTCAGTTGCCATCCCTGATTTTTTTAAAAATTTTAACAGACAGTGAAATTAATTCCAACTGGCGGTCTTGTCATATTAGACCGGTTGTTATTAATTGAAATGTTTAATAAAATAGAAAAATCAAAACAGGAATAGTAAATGTAAGTGAAAATGTTTGCGGAGATATGTGTATCATGTGTTGATTTTTTTTTTTTTTTTAATGAACGTTAGCCTGCACTCATTAACTCTATTAAAAAAGTCAATCATTCTCTCTCTCTCTCTCTCTCTCTCTCTCTCTCATTATCTCTCT
>CAHIKZ030005267.1:1075000-1097500 GCA_903632075.3 Acanthosepion pharaonis | reverse complement strand
TCCTTTCTGAACGTAGGCGATCATGGCCCTTCATTTCCCTCTATCCCTTGTGACTCTTAACAGGTTTTGTGTTTCTGCCAACTACCCCAGACCACGCTCCGCCATCCACCTGCCCAAGCCCCTCATGTATGTCATACGATGCTTTCCCTGTCTCTTTTCCCCTCTATTCGTCCTGCGAGTATTAGATACTCCAAGCGTTCCTTTCTCATCACGTGTGCAAGAAATTTCATCTACCTCTTTTTTATGTTAAGCATAAGCTTCTTCCTTGTATGCGTCCTCTTCATGACCTCATCGTTACTCACATTCTCTGTCCATAATATCCTCAGCATCCGTTTGCAAAACTACATCTCCGACGTCTCGAGTCTCTTCTTCATCCTACCGTCCAGCATTCGCTGCTGAATAGGAGGACAGAGGTCATGTAGCAGCTCAGTACTCTTTTCTTTGTTACCATAGAAATCCTTCTGGTTCGCAGTGCTCTGCTTCTGTAATGCATCCTTGGCCATCTCAATCAGCCTTCGTATCTCAGTGTCTCACCTACCGTCCTCCGTCAGAACAACTCCCAATAATTAAACTTCCGCATATGCTTTATTTTACTGTCATCGACCTGCAAATCGCATTTTGGGTTCATCCTTTTACAGATGACCATGCATTCTGTCTACTTGTAGTTTATGGTTAGTCCTTTCTTCTCGCTCTCACTCGCTACATTCTGTAGGAGGATTTGTAGTTTCTTTTCCGTATTTGCTATCAGTATCGTGTCATCTGTGTATCTTATGTTGGTAAGGTTGTGGCCGCCAATGATGAATCCTGCTAGGATCTCCAGTTCCCTCAGAATTGCCACGCTGTATAGGTTCAATAAGTCTGGTGAGAAGACACATCCTTGCCTTACGCCTTTTTCTATATTTGTATTTTCGCTGAGCTCATTCTCGATGCGAATGCATGCTGTTTTTCGCCAGTATAGGTTCTTGATTATTCGGTATCTTCCCGGAATATATTAAGGTTGCTGAGCAGTTCTTGTGATGTACTTTGTCGAAGGCCTTTACGTAGTCTATAAAACCGAAACAATTTAATGAACAGATGAAATATATAAAGGAATATAATATCCATTTCTGCTGCTATAGCCCACAGGAATCACTTCTTCCGTATGTTCCCGGATAATTCTTCCAGTCACAACAGAAGCCGATTTGTATCTGCTCTTAGCAATTTTAAACCTGTCCTAAAAGCGTCTAAGTTTTCATTTGTGGTTAGAATAAAACATCTTATAGCTTCTAACAAGTTTGGCTCTCGTGAATACTGGCGGCTCTGCAATAGTGTCTCCAATAAGAGTAGGTCTTCTATTCCTCCGCTCTTCACTCATATTTGAGGTGTTACCTTCATCTATTGATAAATCAGAATATTTTGTTCGTCAGTCCTCCACAAATTCTTCGCTTGCTTCATCGGGAGTATTTTTGCTTGACTTTCCGCTTAAAACTAAGTCCCTATTGAGTGATATGCATATAAAATCGTCCATGGTTTCTGCTATCGTCTGTAAACTAGGTCCCCTCAAGTCATGTAAACTTTATGAAATCACTGCAATAGTACTGAAGAAATGTGCTCATGAGTGGCTCCTTTTCACTTTAAACTGTACAGTAAGTGGCTGGCTTCATCTGTAGTAACTGTCTTTAAAAACTCAGGCGAACAATCTGACCCTACTACCTGTACATAGCTAAACATCTCTGTATTGGGTAAGTATCTCATCCCTCAGGGTCTTTTTTCAGCTAAGCAATATAGCTTTCGCTTCTCTGGGTCAAATGCTATTTGACATAGATAAGCGAAAGCTATATTCAGATAGGAAAACTTTATGGTATTTCGGGACGAATTCTTTAATTGATTCAGTGTTTCTTGTTGAAGAAGGAAATATGAAATGGAAAGATTATATTGTATCTATTGCTAAGTCTACGGCTAGGAAAGTTGGTTCTCTGTGTTGTGCGAGACATTTTTTCTTGCCAGAATCTATCTTCCATATTACTATCCCTTCTTTAAATATTGTTGCCACATCTGGCCTAGTGCTCCTACTATATTTTTAAACAAACTTAATAAAATCCCCCCCCCAAATCTGTCATGTTATTAGTCCTGACCTGGCATCGCGACTTCTGATACTTTCTCACCGCCGTAAAATAGCTTCCTTGTGTTTATGTGGTGTTTGACTTGTTTGGCAGCCTTAGTATAAGTTATACTTAAAAAGTCATATGTACATGAAGCCTGTTTAATCAATTAAAATCAAACAACACACAAATAAAATTACCAGAATTTCTTTTTCTCCCCATATTTCACACTCTGATGAAGATTTAATAAAAGTAAGATGTGTCAGATGTTTCCTATTTATTTTATCCTATCATCCGGCAGGGGTCCGACCGATTTTCTTTGATCTCTATTGGGTCCAAATTCACACACACACACACACACACACACACACACACACACACACACACACACACACATATATATATATATATATATATATATATATATATATATATATATATATTATAAGAGATTAAAAAAAACATTTGGAAATCGCAACACAAAAAAGCTTTCATGTCCGAGTACTATGATTTTATTTCTTCAGGCGAAAGAAATACAATCATAGTATTGAAACATGAAAGAAATACAATTATATTATCGAAACATGAAAGCTTTTGTGTAGAGGTTTTGAAATGCTTTTATTACAGTCTCTTATGATAAAAATATAATAATAATATATTACACTACTTTGTATTGAACCCTTTTTTAAAAGCTAATGCTACGAAGAGTGGATTTTTTACTCCATGTGTTCTTTCTCTTAATTGTGATATATATATATATATATATATATATATATATATATATATATATATATATTGGTATAAAAATATATAATAATGTCGTTTTTTGACGTTAAAAATACGTTAAAAAAACGACATTATTACGTTAAAATATTTTAAAAACGACATATATATATATATATATATATATATATATATATATATATATATATATATATATATATATATATATATATATGTACCATTGAGTTTCTTCGTTTTATTTATGGAAGACGATATAGACATGATTTGTTAATTAAAATTCATCCACTTAAATGAGGTTATGATAGATAACAACGATTACACACTATCAAAATTCTCACGTTGATGCACGGTACATTAAAGCTCAGAAAGTTCTTCTTTTGGAGAAAAAATAACAGAAAAAAAAACAAAAACAAATCCTCGTTCTCGGAAGAAAAAAAAATGAAAATAATGAAAGAAGATAAAGAAATAAAAGTTTTGCCTGACGTCAAAACCTGGAACCAAAATATATGCAGTATTTCCCAGGTGTAAAAAACTTGTTTAATTTATCGAATATCTATCGAGGGTGGTTAGCGAACAATAATTTTTTCCCTGCACCTTCTAAAAGACATTGCTATTTTAACGGGAACTAACATCCCAATGGAGTCGTCACAGAAATGACCTTTTCCCTATCTTTCTCGTTCATATTGAATCAATTTGTTAACTTATTCGTGTAAGTCCTCTCACTGAGACAATGTGATTGATTTTTAGACTTTTGACGCTTGTATTTTGGTATTAATTTTGTGTTCTTTTATAAAAATGAAAAAGAAAGGAAGGTTTTGTTGGTTCGTCACATTTTAAAATTAGGAAGCAAACGCTGGCAAATGAGAATGAGTAAACGAATGTTTTCTCTTGGGAAGGTCCTATTTTAACATGAACGGCAAAACTGTTAAACTGGGTCTGGAAGAGAAAATTCTAGCACAACTTTTCGTATATGCACACACCTCTATGCCTATATGCATATATATATTTACTAGCCCCACCAAAGCACACACATAATATATATATATATATATATATATATATATATATATATATATATATATATATATATATATATGTGTGTGTGTGTGTGTGTGTGTGTGTGTGTGTGTGTGTGTGTGTGTGTGTGTGTGCTGTGGGTGTGTGTGTGTAGCGCGCGCGTGTATGTGTATGCATACGTGCACAATTATCTATTTCTGTCTCTCTCAGTCTGTCCAAGCACAAACACAAACACACACACACACACACACACATATATATATATATATATATATATATATATATATATATATATATATATGCCATTTTATTTCTATTAATTTCCGTCTCATATATTGAAACGCTGAAACGGCTAAATTTAAAATTCTAAAATAACTGTAAAAGATCGCGTCGCGATTGTTTTTAAAAATCACCATTATTACAATAGAATGCAGATTTTATCGCAGTTATAATAATGTTGTCTTTGTAACTTACTCAGGAAGATGAGTACTTGGGTTAAAAAATTCCTTGATGATTTTCATTTTAACATCTGATTAGACAACTGGAACGGATCAGTATAAAATAAATAGACACAATATGCCCATATTATTCAATGAAACATATTTGAATGAACATATATATATATATATATATATATATATATATATATATATATATATATATATATATATATATTTATATATACAAAAATAGTTTACTCACTACAAAGATTCAAATACGTATCGGTGCATTTCAACTGTACCTCGACGGGTGAGAACCGAAAACAATTTTCTCACCCTTCGAGGTGCAGTTGAAATGCACCGAAACGAAGTTGCATCTTTGTAGTGAGTTAACTATTTTTGTCTATATGATAAAATTATAATAAATAATAATCGCTCTACTATCGGGTTCGAACCCTCTTTATCAAATACAACATTCAGGCATAACCTTGTTCTTGAAATTAAAGTATTGGCAAAGGAAATTCATTTTAACAAATACTTTCAAGAAGCGGTAAATATGATATTTTCTATTTTTCCCACAAATTTTATGTATAAATTATTCCAGAAGATTCGTTTTGGGAATCATTGAAAATTGTAGCAATAAAATGATCCTCACAGGCACAGTGGACACTGGAAAGAAATATTTCCCTTGAGAATTGCTTTCAGTTTTCTTATTTAACTTACACTTTATAGAACATGGCAAATTTTAAGGTCGTATTTCATTTTAGTCTGGATCTTGGGAGCCAATAGCTTTAAACTTTCAAAGATCAAAATTCTATTTATATTCGTCGCCGTAATTTTCTTATTACAGCCATAGTTAATAAACTTTTATCATAGCCATACGTAATTAAGTAACAGTAAAGTGTTTGCAACTGTTACTGTGCGAATGTTATTTTCATTTAGAAAGCAACATTAATATGATTCTATCTAAAGAGTCTGGGAATATTTCTCAACATATTTGGAATGCATATTTTCTTCAGTTTATTCCTGGAATACTCATTTTGGCAGAAATTATTTTCTTTAAAGATACCTATCTTATTTCTATCTTATTTATTTCGTGAAAAAAGATCGAGAAAAGGAGCTTCCCATGTTTGCTACATGCTCGATGATGGCTGCTCAGGTCAACGTGGGAAATAGTGATCCGTTCACAACGGCTGCGTATTTTAGTCGTAAAGATCCATTGATAGGGAAAATAAAACCTGATTTCATTATACAGTTCTTTGATATTGCTTCTGAATATGTAAATATGTTTTTGGGGGGGTGGGAGGTTAGCGGTATGTCAACTCCTTATGGTGCATTTCATGCCAAAATTATATTTCCTTGAGAGCGTTTCTTTTAAAAAATATTTTGCTGATATATATATATATATATATATTTTTTGTAATATTTTTTACTATGAAAATGTATTGCTGTTATTTTTACTATAAAAATGTATTTTTTTCTTTTCATTGTGGTTTGGGTGTTAACTATTTGCCCATAGCTGGGACCCTAACAGGTGCTACCACCTAAGCCAGGGTGTATCAGTAGCAATTAAGAGGTGGTTGAACGCTCTCCAAAACCACCCGATCGGTGGCTGTACTGCCAGATGTAGTTTATCACATAACCAGGACGCGACTCCGTAAATAAATAAATAGATAATGTGATACGGTGAAATAAAATCTTAATTTAAATCGTTTGTTACGAATGAGAGTCAGATATTTTAATTTTGAAGTTCTATTGTACTCATTAAAAAAAGAGTAGTTATCGCCGAACAGTATCAGATGTCTGTCTGTCGGGATACATTTTTATATAGCGAGTATATTAACAATTGAAATTCCATTATTTTCCTTTAATCATTTTACCCCAAGCAAGGCAAGTAAACCACTAAGACACAAGTGCCAGAGAATATGAGAAAATATTATTAAGCGGAAAGAACAGTAAAAAAAAGAATTACGAAGACAAAAGATAACGATTGATATTGTATTTAAATTTTTGAAGATCAAAGTTGACTGGGAAGCAAAAAGTCAAAAGAGAGTTCCACAAGAGAGAAGTACGACAGAAGAAAGTCTTAAAAAAGAACTTACGGTTATATCTTGCTATTTCCAGTGATAAAAGGATGAAACCTTGCCGCGAGTGTAGAACTAGGTTTAAATTCGTAAAACATAGGTACCAACAAGGAAAACTTATCAAAGCAATTATCATGAAAGTATTTATAGAAAACTCAGAGGAAAACTATGTTACGACAGTGGGAAAACTGAAATCGAAATGCCAGGTCAGGACCAATAATCTTGCGGATTCCTCTTTGTATATTATCGTTAAGCTTTAAAGATATTGCAGACGCACCAGACCATATGAGGCAGCAATATTCAATACAGGAACGATTTATTAAGAAATACATAATATCAAGGATTTAAAATTCAAATGCACAAGTCACCGCTCTTTTAACACAGCAGTGGGATATAAACTCAAATACAAATGACAGTGTAAATGTACTACTGCCAAGAATTTTAAACTCAAATATGTATAACAGTGCTAATATGTACCTCAAATACATACTATTGTGCTAATTCAACATTGCCACGTATTTTAAACTCAAATACCTACGACTTGGATAATTTAATACTTACAGGATTTTTTAATCATTTCAGCGCAAGTAATGCGGGAATGGCATTAGTACGCAGGGGTTTTTCAGGGAATTAAATTGAGAGAAAGGACTGCGTATAGGGAGGGTTGAGAAAGGACAAAAGATAAACGGGATTCGAAAAGACAGAATATGTTGATTAACGTTGCATTTAAGTTTTGAATATTGTAGTCATCTAGGGAAGCAGGAAACGGAAAGAAATTCCACATGCGGGAAGTGCAAGAAAAGAAACTCTTAGAATGGAAGTTGTGGTTGCAGTTAGCTATTTCAAAAATAAACGGGTGGGACCTAAATGCCAGTCTAGTAGCACACTTAAATTCATGTAGTTGGTGAACCAACCGAAAATCTCGTTAGAGTAGATGCCATGAAGACAGAGGGAAGCCGCGTTATGTCGGTGCGAATGTGACTGACGTCGTGATGCCAATTACGGCTCCATTATATTAGAGGTCCTTCTTTGGATTTAGTCAAGAACCTCGAGATAAATAGCAGGAGCACCAGACCAGATATGGCAGTACTATTCAATGCACGGCCGAATGGTTGATTTGTAAATTTTCTGGATGGAATCTGTCCAGAAAGATTTTCTGGCACGACATAGTGATCTAAGTTTCCTTGCAGTAGATGTTTTCGCTCCACATCAACTCTGTTGAAGTCTTGAGGCCAAGGAAACACAGTGTATTGCTCTTCATATGTCTAGCGTCAACCATCCTGATAGCAGGTAGTAAAGGTTTTTTTCACGTGTGACAGAATTAACTACTGCCAAGGAATTTAAATCTAAATATGGAGTCCAGAGCTAAATTAATATTGCCGAATCTTTAAACTACCAAGAACACATGTAACAGTGCTATGTTGCTACTACTGAAATTTTTGATGCTTAGTAATTTATCCGATTCGAACTCAAATTAGAAAGACTAGGTAAGCATCACTGTATACTCAGAGCTTCCAGCTTCAAAACTTGTTTACATTTAAAAACATCATAAGCGCCCCGGAACATTGACATAGATGGTTGCTGCGTTAGCAGTGTCGTTTAGGAAGGTTGAAATAGGCTGAATGGCCAACGGCAATTCCTGGAATGTTTCGCTCGTTTTGGACCAATATCATGATGGACAAAACGATGGCCAACGCTCCACACACACACACACACACACACACACACACACACACACATATATATATATAATGTATGTGCTTTGGTGGGGGTAGTAAATCCTTATCTGCCTATCTACCTACCTGTAAAGGAATATAGATGTTTGATAATATATGTGCATTTATATTGCAGTTTAGAGAATGTTTTTGATGAAGTACAGTCAAGCGTTCAAGCCAATTCAGTTGTGATAAAAATGAATCATTTGTCGACGGATGAATATATCAATAGATGCAGTCATATTGGCTGCTATAGTCATTTTATTAATATCAGACAGATAGATATATACAGAGATAAGTATTTATATTAAAATAAATCAGAACACACACACACACACACACACACATATATATATATATATATATATATATATATATATATATATATATATATATATATATAGTGCAACCTCGGTTCTCGAACGTCTCACATGTCGAACAAATTGTTTTTTAACAGAATATTCGAGACAAAAATCCCTCAGTTATCAAACAAATTTCAGTTCTCGTGCAATATTGCCGAATCGAGTTAACCCGAACGGAATCATTTCTTAATCGACCGCCATGTTGTATACCTTCGTGCGTGTGTCGTGCTTTTCTTTTCCAATTTTATTGTACTGTGCCTTTGTACTCTTCATTAGTCCTCAGACATGGCTCCAAAGAAAGCTATCAGTGAATGTAAAAGAAAAGTTAAGAGAAAAACAATTGTTGATAATATTGTCTCTATGATGATATTGTCTCTTCCTACTCAATTCCATATGGCAAAATCAACGATCTATACTATTCTCATAAATAAATAGATGATTATGTCTTTCCTTCCCCTTTCCAAACAATAATATCTCTTTGCTTCCCCTTCCAAACCATTTTCTTCTTACACCATCGGCTCTTCTACTTACAAGTACTGTAAAATTTAAGTTTTCGTCTATATTTTATCTGTTTAGTATTGGGTTTATTCATTTTTTCTTAGATTTAATGATTTTCATTAGTTTTGTGTATAAACTTGTGCATAATGTACAGTTTAAATAAGCAATCATTTTGGGACCAGGAACAGATTAATCCATTTTACATTAATTTCTACTATGAAAAAAGCTTCGGTTTACGAATATTTCGGGTTATGAACAAGCTTTAGGAACGAATTAAATTCGTAAACCGAGGTTCCAACACACACACACACACACACACACACACACACACACACACACACACACACATATATATATATATATATATATATATATATATATATATATATATATATATATATAAAAAAAGCTTAAACACTAATATTCCATGGTCATAATTTATTCCATTGGAATCGTAAATATGATCCAATTCATCAGACCTACAAATTCAAAAAGAAAACAGAAAAAACAACTCCGGAAATAAAAACAGAATTTCGAGAGAGTGTAAGTATGAGGAGGAGGGAGATTAAACCTTAACGGAGAGAATTTTAGGAGAGGTGGGTGGAAGGGGTTTAATTAAGAGAAAAATGAATGTTGTCGGATGTCTAATGCATAAAGATACATTTCGTGGTGACATACACACACCATAGACAATTTAATGTTAGATTAAGAAGGAGGAAAGACGAGGTGGGGGAGAGAAATGGGGCGAAGGATATATATATATATATATATATATATATATATATATATATATATATATATATATATTAATTTTTTTCATATAGACAAAAAACAATTTACTCACTACAAAGATGCAATTTCGTTTCAATTTATTTAATTGCACTTCGACTGGTGAGAAGCACAATGATTATGAACAATTCTGTTTGTAAGCAAGTCGCATGTGAAACGTCACTTCCTATTTTCTATTTGTTTCACAAAAAAATTGATTACGTCTATATTAAAAAATTATAATAAATAACTATTGCTCTATTCAGCCATCTTTTGAATGAATGTTGTGAACGTTAGAATTTATATATTAATTTCGTTATAACATTCGGAGATAGAGAGAGAGAGGGAGAGGGAGAGAGAGATACGCGGGCTAACTTAGTGACTGAGGAAATCACTTTTCATCCAAAAATTATCGAGGATACGTTTAATATACAAATTGCATGCAGCAAGAAATTTTAGAACACGGGTTAGTAAATACTGTGAGAGACCAAAGAATACACTGCACCAATGTGTGTGTCTAACTAGCAAATTTTATCGGTCAATTTATATGTATCTATATTTCTCTCTCACTTACTCTCGCGCACTATCATATTCCCTCTCTCTCTCTATATATCTCTATATATATATATATATATATATATATATATATGTATATATATATATATATATATATATATATATATGTATATATATATGTATATATATATATATATATATGTATATATATATATGTATATGTATATATATATATATATATATATATATATATATATATATATATGTATATATATATATATATATATATATATATATGTATATGTATATATATATGTATATATATATATATATATATATATATATATATATGTATATATATATATATATATATATATATATATATATATATATATATATGTATATATATATATATATATATATGTATATATATATGTATATATGTATATATATATATATATATATATATATATATATATGTATATATGTATATATATATATATATATGTATATATATATATGTATATATATATATATATGTATATATATATATATATATATATATATATATATATATATATATATATATATATATATATATATATATATATATATATATATATATATATATATATATATATATATATATATATATATATATATATATATATATATATATATATATATATATATATATATATATATATATATATATATATATATATATATATATATATATATATATATATATATATATATATATATATATATATATATATTTGGGAAAATTGATGGATAGAGGAAGAGATAAAGAGAGATGTCGATTTATCTTTGTTCCTATCAGTGTGTTCATATCAATATATCGATATCAGACAATTTATATTTATCTCAATATGTTCATATCTATCTGCGTTTCGTACATCAATCTATGTCAGTTGTTTCCTATGTATTTGTCAAAATCAGTCTATCTATCTATCTATCTATCTCATTCTGTTCAGATCTCTGAAAATCTATTCATTTCTGTCTAAGAAATATGACCAGTTTCATTCAGGGACACCTAGAAAAACAACTTTTTATTACTTGCTAATTGTTCTGGTAAGTTGATGGCGCATTCTTGGACCAGAAGGGAAAAACATGTTTGTTACCAGTAATAGATTCTAAAACTGCCACCGGTGCCTCAAGTATTTTCCTTTATTGACCAGTGTTCAGAAATAAACTGTGTGTCTACCACTATCTCAGGAGAGACAATGAATTAAATGTTAATAATCCTCGTGCGTCTTTAGGGTACGTATTGATCGCTTCCTATATTCTGTGTTAGACGTGAATCAAGAAACCTCAAAATCTTGACATGAGGCTGGTTATTTACGCGTTAACTTTTTTTTCTGCGACTCATGGCGTTTATTCTACGTCTGTTAATAAATTCCTACTTGTTTTTCATTATTGAATTCATATCAAAACATTCTAGATCGATCAACCGCCCCAACAGATGCTAGAAATTTTCTCTGCTTTGTTTTCTACAGATTTAATGCGTTTCTTTTTAATGTTTTAGATAAAGGATTTTCACCAATATATAATTACGGAACGATAATCATTTGGCTAATGGAGATGCTACGTAACAGAGAATACACTCAATTCTTTTTTTGTACGGGGGATATCTTACCGTGCAAAATAAAACCATGTAAAAATATAGTTTTCCTATGGAAATTAGAGATAGTTTCCATTCAAATATATTTAATAAAAAAATTCGTATACAACTAAATTGATTGTTTTTAATTTATTCCCCCACTCTCTCTCTCTCTCTCTATATATATATATATATATATATATATATATATATATATAAATATAAAATTATTTATTTAAAAATATGATATTTATGCACTACTTTGTATCGAGCACTATTTTTTAAAAATAATAACTAAAATACTTAAGAACTTTGGATTATTTACCTAACGAGTTCTTTCCTATTTTCTATATATTTTCACACACACGTATATATATATATATATATATATATATATATATATATATATATATAGATATAGAGAGAGAGAGAGAGAGAGAGAGAGCGAGAGCGAGAGATAGGAAAGAACCGTTAGGTTAATAATCGGAAGTTATTTAGTTTTATTTTAAAAAACAGTGCTCGATACACAAGTAGAGCCTAAATTACTTTCCAGGATTCGCTTGAGGATGAAACAGGTCTGGGTAATTTAATTCAATTTAATTTCTATAAGTTTTTGGCTTCTGTTTTTGAAACATGAGAACTCTTATGTAACGATGGAATTATATTTAAAAAAAAATAATTATATATATATATATATATATATATAATTTTTTTTTCCAAATATATATATTCCATATATATATATATATATATATATATATATATATATATATATAATCATTCAGTTATTCAGTGTCACTACTCGATCAGCAAACGCGTTCGTTTTCTGTTGTTTTTCGGTGGCGCAAAGTCACTCTCGTCACTGGAAATATTTAATGGCGATATATCTTCATGTGTATCTTGAATAAAATTAACATCTAGTGTTTTTTTTCACTGGTTTTGAATACGAATTAGGTTATCAGACGCTGTGATTTTGTTTTTGTCAGTTCTTTATATGATTCTTAATAACGTGCCATAATCGTTTTCAAATCATGTTGAAATTGCTCATCTCGTTCAAAATTTTTAGCATTTGTACGAAGATGTTTTCCAAGATTATTGGCTATTGGGAGGTCTTCTAGAATTGTACTTGCAGATAATGGAACCACCTCTTCATCACCACTACTATAAACTAACGTGGAATCATAAACATTCTCTGGAATACTATGTATGTACATTGCATAGGTCCCGCTCACACAGGAGAGTGGTGGAGGATCACTATGCAGAAAAAAATAGATTGGATTCTATTTTACTTCGCTAAATTGTTATTTAATAGTTCTACGTAGGAAATTTGTAAATTATAATTGGTTAATTTTACTTAATCGCTTACTTGCCACTTGCAATAAATTCGGTGGTCACACAAGGAGAGATGTTTAAACCATGTTGAAGTATAACAAAAATAGTGCAAAAAATAATCAGTTCTTTTGGTTGAAACGTGCTATTTCAAAACCGTGCAAAAAATACATTCAAAAAGCGAATTGTGTATAGTTCTAGTTTTTATTTCCCCATTATAGACATTAACATATCCGTTATATACTAATACTTGAATACAACAGATGAAACAGGATAGCTGAGAGAATAGCTGAATAGATTGAAATGATAATCATGCATTATTATCAAAGAGATTTTCTATGCCGCTATATACATACATACTTGTCACTAATTTTCCCCACACAGAAATTATAGCATAAGAATAAAACAGGCAGTGTGAAACGTGCGAAAAAACGAATAATATTGCCTGAAATATTTGCCGAAGGGTAAATAGGAAGTTATGTCGTGTGCTCTATGTACCTGTATTTTCCTCTGCTCTCTTGACTACCGTTGAGAATCACGTCTTAATTCTCTGCTCTCGATATAGCAACTGGTGTGGACCGACACGTCTTGCTCATAGACGTGCTAAATAGCAACCAGCCTTCGTCACTCTTCAGACATACGCCAGTCACTGGCTGTTACGAATGTACCTTTGCCAAAGGCGCGTAGTCGTATTTCACATTTCTACAGGGCTATCTGATTCTTTCATATTCTGTACGCTATTTTTGTTTGTATTTTTTTTTAGTCAAGAAAGTGTAATATATTTTAAAAGATCTCGCGACAGTATCAAATGATATCCGAGACATGAATGTTGAATTATTCAAAAAATATTTGAAAGCACGTTGGAAGCTAAGGCTTTATTTCAGTTTTTCGGCTGTTTGATCAACACCATAAGACATGATAAACAACGTTTTACACATATTGAAGTTAGGTGAATTTCCCAAAATCTAAATAAATATCAAAACAACATTTTCATATCTTATGTTTTTGAAAAATCTTTTATTCGAGCTAAAATATTTTCAGAACCTCTCGCTCCATCGATATAGATATATATAGAGTTAACAAGCTTGTCTCGCTAGAACAATTACGACTAAGTAGTGAGTTCGATCCTCACTGGGTGCCTCATAATTTCGGTCTTGTGCGACATTACGCTTGGAAAATCACTATATATATATGTGTGTGTGTGTAAATTCTTCCAACTATCTAAATATTTTAAGTAAACGTGTAGGATGATGAAACAATCTATGTTAATATGACATTGCTGATGTAACAAAAAGCTTTAGGTAATTTAATGATGTGCTGAAATTAACATTTTTATTTTTATTTATTAATAACATCATGATAGTGGATTCTTGCCCATTCATGTCTTGGGTATTTTCACTTTTTTCAGGCAAGAAAAAGGATATTTTGTGGGAATCTGGAATATTTTTTTGAATAAATCAAGAGCATGTCTACGTTCAGATCTCATGTATCGGATATCATTCAAGACTGTAGCGAAATCTTTCTCTCTAGTTTCCTCTAACACTGTGCTTAATATCGACTTTGTTCAATACATATGTGGTCTGCTCGGATAGTATCCGAACATTTTGAATAAGTTTACGTTGGCCCTTCACACCATGAGAGCCAATCGGAAATGATATTACAACGCGTACACGAAAAAAAAAAATCCATTAATTTAAGCAGTAGTTAATGTGACCTCATTAACTAAGCTTATGCATTGTGTGATCGTAGCTATCACACTGAATAAGCATTAGCAATTGGTTGAAACTTGCTCATTGATCTGCGAGAACAGGTTAATACGTTACGAGAATAAATCAATGAACAAAACCGAAATGAATCCTTTACAACACTTTCTGCTTTCCCACGAATGTATTGAATGTAGAACTCCTGAAAATGTTGAACAAGTGTTGGCGACAGCTAATGGAAATAGATATTTGATATTCTTTGAATTCAAAGAAACAGAGATTTCATGGACTCTTCGTAAAATATCCATCTCTCAACTACCCATTTATCAATTATTATGGCGTTTATGTTTTCCGAATCCTTGCAACGGTCCCTTCTATCAGGAACGCTTAAAGCCCAGACATCGTTTCCAACGACTTCTGACTTTTGGCAAATGGAATATCATCTTGGTTGAAAGGAAAATTCCGAACCAAGCAATCAATGAAAGAGAAAATCACAAGGCAGTTGATTGCAAACTTGAACGTATATGAAACAATGTTTTTGGAAGATTCTTTAGGACTCAAATGAAATCAAATTAGACCTAAACGATTTTATCTGTGCCTGGTTTTAGAACAACTAACCTTAAAGTGTAGATTCAAGGATTCACTGCAACCATATGGGGTTCAAAATTAAGGAAAAAAAAATTAATACTTTCGAGGTCAGGTGTCACTCGGCCGGAAGTTAAGGAAATCCGGCCGTGGATTTATGAGTCCTGGTTAGAGTACATCAGAAAATCGCCCGTTAGGAATCATGTTTTCCCAAATTGACTGGTAACAAGCCGTTAGTAGCGATCCAGAGTCACTGTTAAAGTAGATCAAATCCAGCCATTATTGAGCGACTAGCAGTCTTTGAAAATGTATAGAGTCACAAGACAGAAATGCGCGCGCCGTGAAGAAGAGGTGGGCATAAGAACGATAGAAGAAAACGCTAGACATAATGATGGGAAAGAGAGACTGTTAGGTCAAGAGAGAAGTAGAGTCGAAGGGGAGATCTGATCTGTTACCCTCTCATGAGAAAAGACAGAAGAAACCCCGAATAATTTCCAATAGTTACTTACCTACCATCCTACCAAAGATCATGTCGCGCGAATCCATGAATAAACAACATGATATATTGGAAACAGGATTCGTGTTACCTTCTCTTACTGTAGAGTTAGTTCAGATTCCTGTCTCTTGCGAACGTACACCGTGAAAAAATTCCCAATTTCTTTGCACCAACGCAAACGAGAATCGTGTGGCGAGGCTGTCTAGTCGGTGAAAGTCCGCGAGTGTATATTTATATGAGGACTTTCATAATATATTGAACAGTTTAAGTCCCACTGGTCTTAGCATGTGAGATCCCAAAGGGAGTACTTCGAAATGCTTTAATGTGACATTGCATTATTTAGACACTTTCTTTCTTCAGTAGTAATTGTTTGCATCTCTTTATATCTTTGATCTCAGTAAGAGCAGTGATTGATTGACTCGCATTTTACGGCTTATCAACCAATTGCAGATTATTTAAAGCCAAATATTTTTTTAGATTAATAATGTTTTTTTACAGATCATAATGATTTAGTGAGACAATTCTTACTAATTAACCCATAGATTGAGGGGATAAGAAATAAATTCGTATTTTTCCCAAAGGTATTTGACAGTAAGTGAATATAACGAACGCATCTCCGATAAACAATTTTGTGCCATTATCTATGGCATCCCTCGCATATCCAAGCTTATAGTACCTGGTATTGCCAAGCGGTCACTCATCTTTGTACTGACCAGTTTTGGCGTTGCTTATCCATAAGAGCTCTTATTTCATTTGCAAGCATTTTCTTAACGCAGATATAAAAATGAAGCAACACAATGAGATCTTGTCCTATACTAAGTGGCACTTAATTGTTAGCTATCTGCGTCTTTCATCTCGTCTCTCTATTCAAGATGTGACCGATCAGGTCTCTCCGCGACTTCCTATCATTTGTACCGTTAAATAATGTTTGACACCTTACTATCATTCTCAGTTCATGTTCTGCCATCCATTGGCACAAATTAGGTAGCTATTTTACTCGATTTGGTTTCTGCATGTCCTGTATTAAATTCTCCAAGACATCTTACCTCATATATGCGTCCCAAAAATGTCAAACATCTCTTTCTGATTCTCAGAAAAGACTTATCTTTTCGTTCCCATTTTCTTGAATACTTATTCATTGCTTAAGCGTTATCTCCATGGCATTTTTGGCATTCTTCTGTAAAACAATACAAAATTAAATTAAACATTACGTTCAGATAGTGCTGTTTCATAACTACAGGATCTTTTCAATTCATTAACTGTTAACTCGCTACTCCTGTAACATATTCAATCCTCACTGTTAGCTCGAGAATAGCGTACTATCAGGTCATCCCATAAGTTCTGTCCGAATTTTGAATAAAGAAAACAAGTGACCAAATGTTACATTTAATTACAGATTCAATCAACAATGTATTTTCCCTGATTACCTATGACTTCCTTCCATCTATTAACAAGCGTACTAATTCCATTACTGTAAAATTCTTTTGGCTTTGATTCGAAGAATTCACAAATGTCAGTTTTAACCTCTTCCTGTGTTACAAAAGCTGTTTCTTACAAATGATTCTGTAAGCTACGAAACAAATGGTAGTCTGAAGGAGAAAAATCTGGAGAATAAGGAGGATGAGGAATTTAATTTTATTGTTGTCTGAAATAAAATTTGATCAGTTTAAATGCATCTAAACATAAAAAGGTTCAGCTTTATTAGACATTTTAAAATACTCTTTAAATTTCGTTCATTTTAACAAAAAGTTAAAATTCTGACAGAACTTATGGGATGACCTGATATATAAAGTACTCAATATCAGACCTAGACCGTATGTAAATGTAAAAGTGAACATTGAAGTCAATACTCAAAGGCGACAGGCCTGACGATTGCGTCTAGCATGAAACAGTCTGTCGTCTTTGAATGCTGACTTAAATGTTCACTTATATATATATATATATATATATATATATATATATATATATATATATATATATATATATATATATATATATATATATATATATATATATATATATATATATATATATATATATATATATGTTTATATGTATAAGAACAAGAAAAAGAACAAAAAGAAAAAGAACAGTCTGAGAAAAATAAATGAACATGATGAATCGAACACAGCAAAAATAATGGATATGAAAGAATTGTGGATAGACGTACTCTCTGTTCGGTCAACGGATTTCAAATCTTTTCTTGTTGGGAGACGGTTAAAATCACAATTAACATAACCATTTAAGTCATTAGTACGATATGATATGTATTCTCTTGTTTTGCTGTATCTGATCTTGTGCCTTACTAAACAACTCGGAATCAATACAGGTGGAAATATTAAATAATTTTCCAGTAAAAATCGATAAACATTACCTCAGTTCGATAGCATGCAGTTGTTGAAATGGATAAAGAAATAATAAAATTCACAATCTTTTTTTCCCGAGAATACATAGTAAGTGAGTACCACTATTATGATAGATATAAAATGATATCCTGATTTAATAGACAAGAGCAACTGTATTGTTAAAAATCAATTAAAGAAAATGACACTTTTCAATTCTTTACTTTCAATCAGAAAATTATTTCTTCTTTTCGATCTTCCTTTAAGTTTCGCAATCTGTTTTCTACACGATATTTACACAGCCAAGAACACGGTCATGGCGGCATCTACAGAAGAGATAAACGTGACAAACGTCGTAAAACGTTTCTTGTAAGAACTTTCACCTTTATACAAATTGGCTGTTGACAAAATAACAGAAAGAACGTGAAAATAATACTTTAGTGCTCATGAAAATGTGTGATTTGCAATGTATTCATTGTATTTAACAGGAACACCAGTTTCCTCGTGTGTTACAAGTAAACCGTAATTTGGAAGATAAAGACGATTAAATACATTACAACTAACAGAAGTCACAAATATTACATTTTTTTCTGTAATATTTTTCCCAGATGATTAAACAAAAATATCTGACTTCATACGTTGCTTTTATATAATTTTAGTATCTGTCAAGAAAAAATAGATTTTTATCTCATAATGATCCAACCCTGTTTGTGCGTATTACATTAAGACAGCAAGAATGGCATATCGTAGCGTGAGATTTATTAGAGAAATACTATTAAACTACTTTGAAAAATATTGGATTAATTTACATTCTAATGTTCTAAGTAATAATAATAATAATAATAGAGTATTGTCTCCGTTAATGTTTACCCCGATATTAATGATCCGTTTTTTACATTAAATAAACAACATCATATTTAAAGAAGAAATAAAGTGTACTAATTCTTAAGTAATATTAATAATAATAATAATAATAATAATAATAAGAAGAAGAAGAAGAAGAAGAAGAAGAAGAAAAGAAAAAGAAGAATAGTTTATTGACTCCGTTCATTTTTATCCCGATATTAATGATCCGTTTTACGATAAATAAAAAGAATATCATATGAACATGAAAAGAGAAAGAAAATACAAGTATTATTTATTTCTGCGCAAGTTACCCTTGGTAAAGTTATGAATCATTCTTTTCAACAACTATGAGTCGAATAACAGAACAGCCTGTGTCCCATAGACTTGGTTAGTATCCGGTCTACTGCAGAAGTGACAAACTACTTCTGGAAAATCTTCTGCCTAGTCAGTGATGAATCGAAAGTGACATCATCGCCCAAACGTGTATTACGTATGACACTTAACTGACTGACTTATTACTACCTAAAATAAGTATATCTAAGAAACCATTATGCATTTACTTTGTAAAATATTTCTATCAAACAATTGTCTCTAGAAAGAATGACTCAGAATAAATGAATTTCACAGTTATTATGGTTTTGTGTAAGCATTATTAATAATTATACTTTTTTTTTGTCTTCCATCATGAAAAATTTCACCTTTTTTTACTAAAAATAATTTTACAATATTATAAGCATGTCTGTTCAAAAATGATTTCCCATTAGACCGTGGTTGATTATCGATTAGTAAATGTGCTGTTCCGTTAATTTTAGCTATGAAATATAGACGTAGTTTGGTAGTTACGGACTGTTCTCCTCTTGTCTATTCATTTTTATATTTACTTTCAAGTGTAAATAGTTATAATTTAAAATAAGTCAGAGTGAAAATTCCATTATTTGAACCTTGGATAAATTCTTCGGCATTTACACAAGTAAAAATCTTCCTACTACGTCATTAAATATTTGAGCCTAAAAACTTAAAGAAATATATCAATAAAAATCATAAGTATGAAATCTGCGCATTAATTAAAGAAGAGGTTACAAATGAAAAGATTGCATATTGTCAAGCATCTCATTTCACTGGAGCAGACGATAACGCATGAGAATTATCACCCACCTGGTTCTTTCTGTCTTTCATTATATCTATTCAGACATTCATTTTTTTCTTACTTCATTCTTCTCGTGAAAACCAATCATCGTCTCTGATATACCTTTTTTCTTTTATCTTTCCTCGCGATCTAAACGCAATGGTCTATTATTTATCTGACATAATGGCAAGGCACAATACACGCGCTAACTAACCTACGAGCTAATTCAAAAAGGAAGTGACGATTTAGCGCTTAAGGGATTCATTTGAGGACATTTGAATCAATATGAATAAAAACGAATCTGTTTTGTTTTTGTGTTTTAGTTTTGCTTTTCTTTCCTTTCTTAAACGCTTCTGGCCACATCATTCTTTTTACCCTGTTATAATCTTAGATCACATAGAAAAGTATTTATTTCTAAAAAAAAATACCTTCTTCCTTCAGGATGCCAGTGATAATGATACTTTACGTAATTTTCTTCTTTATTATGTGTGAATTGCCACGACTCCTTGGGAAATGCAGGCGAGGGATTTTCTATACTGTTCTATAATTCAAAGTAGTAGTTCTCCTAGATCATATTCCACTCAAGAACAGAGAGCCCACCTCTATGATATTATTTGACCTGCAGTTTTGTAAGGTGTAACAGAATCGTGCTTTTCCAAAGTGTATTATAGTAAATGTGAACGTAGATTCAGTCAATCAGTTAAGTGTTATACGCGATACACGCATAAGCGATCATGTATCTTACATGACTGACGAGGCAGATTTTTCCCGCAATAGGTTGCTATTTCTTTCTGCGGTAGACTGGTTCTCCCAAGATGAATTCATACCTTTCCCAACTGAATCTAACGAACTTGACTCCCCGAGTTCTCACTGAGAGCTGATATTCATTATATCACAACGTTCCACAACACTGATTATATGGTTAGAATTAAATTCGCTGATTTCAATGATAACAATTTTCTGAACACATGCAGCCACTTAATTTACTATAATTCTTTATCTATGTGTCGTGTCCCTTCAGAGCTTTGGCGATCATAGATCTCCATAAATTGCCATTCCTCCATAATTCTCTCTTTTCCAAACCTTCCACACCCCATTTCACCATACACTCACACAAACTCTTCGGGTAGCTAGGCCTCGGCCTTCTCTTATCTCTCTTGTATTCGACATTCCCTGTGACAGTGAAATTTTATAAGCCCTCTTATCTCATTATTCTTCCAAGCGAATCCAGCTGCCTCTTTCTGATTCTGAGGATAAGTGTCTATTTTGTTAGTATTTTCTTTAAGACCTGACCGTTGTTTACTCGATTTGTCCTTAATATTCTCAGTATCCTTCTGTAGAAACACAGTTCTATTGCTTCCAGTTTTCTCCTCAGCCGCGGAGAGATTGTACAGCATTCTGTCATACAAGAGGATAGATATCATATATCAACCCAGGGCTCTTTTCATTACACTATTTACATTGTTCGGACTATCGTCCTCATAATTATTGCCATATGCACGACGTTTCGGCCGTTGTAGGTCATGATCTTCTTCAGATCTAAATAATTATAATACTCCTTCTCAGAAATATAGACAGGCACTTTTCTTTTTTTTTTTAACGGCATTTTTCTGTTTGTTATTTTTTGGAAAGCATCTTTCACTAATACGATGCGCATTCGAATTTTGGTGTCGCCTTTTCCATACTTTGTTTTAAAAGTCATAGATTGATTTTAGAGATAACACCACCAATCATTTTGTCAAGTTAGTTGATCGTTTCTTGATATTTATGAAACCTGGATTACCTACAGCGTAGAAGAATCCATCTCGATGAGAATGTCGGACCTTCTTTGAAAATCATCTTTTAGATTCCTGACTTTATCTCAGCTCGAAAAGTGTTCATAGACAGAGAACAGTCAAATCCACTCAGCAAGTCAAATTGTTATTAATTTTATTCTCGAATCGAATCACAAGGATTAAGCAACTCGCAAACAATATCGCACTATATTTGCGTAACAGTCTGTAAGTCTTCTTCTTCGTGCCCATTCGTGTGCAGACGATCATGACTCTCCACAATTTCCTGCCCGTCGTAGCCCTTAATAAATTTGGTCTTTTTGCTGTCTCTCCAAAACCATTTACTCAAGCTCTCTAAGTATGCTTCTTCTCTCTCCTTTTTGCCTTCACTCTGTCCTGTGAGTATCAGATTTTCCAGTCCCTCTTTCCTCATTTTCTGCCCCGGAAATAAC
>CAHIKZ030005267.1:1065000-1067500 GCA_903632075.3 Acanthosepion pharaonis | reverse complement strand
TTCCTCAGAGATGAAAAAAAGATTGGAGGAAAGAGATTTGATTCCAGAGAAATACCCTGAATGCTTGGTGTAAGCAACAATGAAGTTTGAAGCAGAATGGTAAAAATAACAGTAGTTCTAGGCAAAATCAGAAAGAGGCAATTAATATTCCTTGGACACATAATGATGAAGAAAGGCTTGAAGAATTTGATACTTACAGGATATACCGAACTTAAAAGGAACAGGAATATGAAGCGAGCCATTAACCCGACCAGCTTGTGTGATTGGACGGCGTAACGTGGGGTTGGTAGTGATCGCATAAAGGCAAGCATTACAACTAAGATCTACAAGGTATAGTGAATTAAGGAGAGCCATGATTTCTAATATCCGGAAGGATATACAGAAAAAGTCTAAGGTTCTATGTAAAAGCATTAATGTAAAACAGATCAAACAAGGGTTGCAGCATCGTCGTTAAGTTACAAAGTGTGCTTGTTTTATTTAAACTCGAAAGCTTCTGTGCTTAATAAAATCCGAGAAAGCTCCTTCGGATGAAAAGCACTTATTTTCAAGTAACGTTATCCAGAAATTGTTGAAGATATGATACTCAGTATGTTAATGTCCGAGGCAAAATAATGGACGAAATGAAAACCACTCATTCACAATTGAACTACGGGAATGTTATTATTCGCCGCGCTGGACGAGGAGTGTCATGAGGTAGATTCAAGTTTCTTTGTTTAATCAAATCCTATTGTTCCTCGTTCAGCTTTTGAAAGATTATGTCTAATTCATGACAGTATCTGCCTGTTATGTTTGTTTCCCACATAATTATAGTTGATCTTTCTCCTCATCGTGTCTACAAAATATGTATAAAACTTTGAAGTATTCTTAAATGGCGGTTATTTTTAAGCAACATAACAAAATAAGACTAAAAATCCCATTGACTTTAGTACTTATTTACAAAGACTTACACGGTATAGCTATACGCTTGAATCAACAAAGAGTAAACGCATAGAAATCTAGTTAAAATAAGTAACAGAATTATCCCTATTAATCTTGGTCTAACCTGTAGATTAATATTGCTTAATACAACTATGATGTGCAACATTTCACACGTGAAGGAAGATGGGAATATCAGGTGCTGTAAGTTTGGATGTGACGGTGGTGTAATGGATAAGGACTGGGAATTAGAAATCGGAGAGCCGAGTTCGAATTTCAGTCAGGTACATTATATTTATCTTCGCACAATTACCAATGGGAAAGGTATGAATTCACCACTTCTATCTACCAGCTATGGATTAATTAGTAGAACTTGTATCATTAAAAATCCTTCTTATCTCAAAAAAAAAATCTTACCCTGTAAAATATTCTTTGGCTTTAAATAACCTACAAAATGTCGATAAGCCGAAAAACAAATCAACCAACCCACAAACACGCATTCATGATGATGTCTGATTAAACTTCGAAGAGAAAGACAAACGTTAAAAGTATAATAAAGAGTTTATCTTTCTAAAGGGAAATTAACTGTTACTGAGATATATAATATGGCACGTGGAATTAGAATAAACTTATTCCGTGGACTAAATATAGTGTTCGGTTCGAAATTGCAACGTATATCACCTGAAGAAATTTGGCGCGTACAACGACCGAAACGTCGTGAATATAGCAATAAAGATGAGGACAACAATCCGAACGATGTAAATAGTGTAAATAGTTACAATCCTTCCTCTTAGAAATATAAACAGATATTGATTCAATCTGAGTAACTGTATTTTTGTAACACGAAATTTTGAGTTAGCTTGCACACAAATGTTTATTTATCAAACTAGCTCTAAATAAGAATAGTTTGAATTCTCTCTCCGACAATGATTTTCAGATAAATATGTATTTTGCGGTCATTTAAAAGAAAACTAACATTATCGGAAACATAGCACGGTTTCTTTTGTGTTTTTTTTTTTTTTTTTTTTTTTTCGCGAGTCTTTTAATTTTATTATAAACATCTTCCATGAGTCACTGCGGAGTAGGGCAGGTCGATTTTAAAGCCGTGTTATTGCACTCAATTTCAAAGTTAGGATTTCACATGATAAATAGAAACACAAAATCTTTTTTCCAAATAGTTAGTTTTTTTTTGAGGAAGCGACATTAAAGATTAATTTTAAGTTTAAAACTGTAGCGTTGGAATTTAAACCCGGAGATCAGTAAAAGCCTTATAGCACAGTCTTATAAAATTTACAATTTACTGAAACTTTACAAATTGTATGTGGAGAAGATGCATGGCACAAGTACATTATTACTAAATCAATGTGTCATCAAATTATACATTCATTTACTTCAAAAGGAAATTATTTTAACAATTTACATATATTATGATGTAATATGTTATACAGCGCAATAGTTTGTAATTTCCAATAAACAATAGCAATTTAAAACATTTTATCATATAATTTGTGTTCGGTGTGTTATATGATGGTATATACACGTTCATATATTTTTTTTAATTAAGTATGATCTAAGAAATCTTATT
>CAHIKZ030005267.1:952500-1057500 GCA_903632075.3 Acanthosepion pharaonis | reverse complement strand
AGTAAACTGTCAAATGAGCTAATTTATCTCTTCACTTTTTTATTCATGTCTGGCATGAGGTTATTAAAATAGAAACATTTTATTTAACTAGCAATTTTAATTACAATTTTTTAAACAAAATTTAAAAATATTTTTTGGTTTATTAAATAGACTATTAACCAGAAGGATAATTACTCACTAACAAAGATCAATTTAATGCTTGGATCAATTGTCTTTTCTCAGAATCGAGATCAATTAATTTATTTATTTTAAATATATGTCCTTGAGTCGATATAATTATCTGAAATTTTAATTTCATTTTTCAGGTCATTCAAGTTGTTTAATATGACTGTTCAGATAAACTTTACAATTTTTATAATTTTAATACGTTTTAACCACGTTCTCTAAGTTTTCTCAGATTTCTTTTTAAATTTTTTTTTTTTTTTTTTTTTTAAATATATTTAAAAAAAATTTTTTGAGCTTATTTTTTGTTTTTTTTTTCGAAAAACACTGTTTAGAAATAAATAGTTTTCTCTTGCTACATAGTGACAAATTGTTATTAATGGAGCCGCCCTTTCACAAGAAAAAATCGCTTTTTATTCTAAATGAAGTTTGATGATAGGTGAATTTTTTATTATGAATCAAATTCAAGACCTGGGATTTCGAATAATGATTTTTCAAATTGACTTGGTCACTTGGTGCAATACTATCTTCGTTCATCTATTTGATCCAATTTACTTTTTTTGTTTATTTATTAAACTTAACTATAAATTTTTTGGTTTTGGTATATCTTTATTTAAGATATTAGCTTATGGTTCTTAATGATTTTTTCTAATGTTCTTTGTACACACACACACACACACAAACATACTTAAATATATATGTTTTTTGTCTAATGTGTATATGGGGAAGTATACCAAACAATTTTTTTACATACAAACATTTTTATTTTTATATACATTTTTTTCTTTGTACACTATCTTTTAGCATATATATATATATATATATATTTATATATATATATATATATATATATATTTGATAAAAATTTAGTTTTAGGCATGGGATATTTATTATTTAAAGTACTCGTTATTAGTGATAGAGCGTATGTAGATATAAAATTAACATTGTTTGGTGTTAAATTACATTTCTTAACCATGTCCACTTTTACACATACAAACACGCATATATATATATATATATATATATATATATATATATATATTAATTAATCCTTTTTTTTTTTATCAAAGCAATGAAAATACATGTAACATCTAGAAACATACGCATTTAGAAGTCAGTCCTTTGTTTTAAAGTTTCCAAAAATTCAAGCCATCCACCCTTTTTTATATTTTAAAAATATCATACCGGCTGTTCACTCAACACTTTTTTTTACTTTTATCAGAGTTTCCGCATTTAGAAGTCAGTCTTTGTGAATTTCACGTTTAAAAATACGTATGCGGAAATCTTCTTAACGTCACCAGAAGCACCAAGCGTGACTGTGAACCTATTCTTCTCATTTCCAGTAATTTTTATTGGAACAGACTTCACCCCTTTAAATTCTAGAGTTTGAAAACAAGGCACATCAAAAATTAAGGGTGTTTGTTTAGCATTTTCAATACAGCCTAAAGGATAGTTGTGTTTTTTTTTCTTAGCTGAATAACAAAAACGCTGAAAATTCAAAAGCATTTCTTCTTAGTCATCAGGCAATAGATGGGCTATGGATGTTCTTCTACTAATAGATATATCAAACCTCTTCATAAAAAGAAAACACCAGTTTGCTGAAACGTTAAATGTGTTTCCAGGATACATGGTTTTCATAAGTTCTTTTGCCTTCATTTTATTTCCACCGTACTTATGGAACATCCACTTGATCGTCTTTCTTTCAAAAATTCAACTAAACTGGATATCTGGATAATGAGTTTTTCTTCCTCTACATATATCTTTGGACCTTGATTTACGCATTTTTAGTTCATGTAACTAGTACGCAATTGGTAAAGGTGACTGAAAATGACAGAAATGCCTAAGTATATGGAAGATTGAGAGAAGGAAAAAAGATAAACAGATATTTCGTCCGTAAACGTGTGGGACTTATATGTCAATCTAGTAGCACGCTTAAGTTTATGTAGTTGGGTACCAGGGAAAAATTATATTAACACAAGAAAAATTAAATAAACAGATCTATCACAGAATCTTGCCAGTCATCTTTAATTAAACTTGGATAAAATAGGGATTGCTTCCCAATAAAGGATTATGAGAAAACTGCCGAGAAGCATATAATTATT
Organism: Acanthosepion pharaonis; assembly: GCA_903632075.3. Classification (NCBI taxonomy): domain Eukaryota; kingdom Metazoa; phylum Mollusca; class Cephalopoda; order Sepiida; family Sepiidae; genus Acanthosepion; species Acanthosepion pharaonis. Next base: position 1,055,236 of record CAHIKZ030005267.1, on the reverse strand, counting down.
AACTCTCAACGTAACATATGTTATTAATATTAAATATTTATTAAAATTCCAATATTATTTATACGATTATAAAAATCTACTATTTGTTATCGGATTATAACTGTAACCTAAAAATCATTTTAAAAAATTTCATTAAATATCATTAATCTATAATCTGTTCATATCAATGGTTGGCAAAAATGTGACGGTGGGCGGTAATTTTTTTTTACTTGGCTTATCTTCTTACTGCCATAAAAACCAAATGTGTAGAAAACAGTTGTAAACTACGTCAGGAACACCTCGAAAATCAGCGTTCAGAATTCTGTCTTTTTATCTGGATTTGAAAAGGGACTTCTGAATTCTTATCTCTGCTCTGAAACACAAATCTGATCTTGTTAATAAATACGCAGTTAACAGCCAAGAAACAATGCTCTTAACGTTTCATTTTGAAAATTGAAGCATACACAGCAAATAGTCAAATCTAATACGTAAAGTAACTTCCGTAGTCAATGCCAATTTAGACAATAGCTTGAAGATGTATGATTTTTTTTTTTTTTTATGAACAGTATATTATAACCGGGGAAAAGGCCGTAGGTCATTACCCGGAGCTTAATCACCACCGTCTAATTGCCTGGTCTGCTAATGTTCGTCGAATTTGTTTTACACCACAACGGGTAATAATACCGCGCCTCTGTTGAAATTTGAGCGCACGACGATTGATCTTAATTGACACTGACGTGTACTGGTCTGAGCAGCGAGCGAGCAGAATTCTTAATCATAGCCTTCCGCTAAAGTTTCTTGGGACGCTTCCAGCTGTCCAAGGCATTGCCTGGTGCCTACAGTGACCGGAAGCTCTGGCTTTGTTCCGAAGTAACCCCGTGCCAAGCTTTCGGCTATTTCCAAAGAATATCGTCAATGCTGCTATTTTTGGTTCTTTTTTTCCTCTCCACAGCGCCACTTAAAAGAAGTAAAAGAAAATGGTCTCTTGCAGACGCAAAAAAAAAAAAAAAATCCTACTAGCTGCTAGTTTCTCTCCACTTGGCCCAAACTTAGAGAACTTTTTATTTGTTAACTTTAAATTCTTCGTCGTGTTATGTTTTATTATTGGTTGTTAGGGTCAGGGCATATTCAAGTGAAAATTCTGTCTCTTCGTTCCATTTAACTTTCAGGCTGCAAGTATGAATGCTCATTATTTCTTTTAATATCCGTGTTTCACATTAGCTGTCTGGAATATTCTACACTGGATTCCATCTTCATTTGGATTTACTATTTTTGGACAGTGTGTGCAATCACTGAGGAACTGTTATTTCATGAATAAATGGAACTTGTTAGAGTTGACAAAAAGAGGATTAGTTTTGTCACTATTATCTGGGTAGGTAACGTACTTCTGAGTAAATGAAGAAGGTGTAATTTTTCCTAACACACACACACACACACACATATATATATATATATATATATATATATATATATATATATATATATATATATATAAATTAACTGATTTAAAATATGGTTTCTTCGCTACACAGGAAGTACCATGTTTCAAAAACCGAAATAGAAGAAGACGAGAAAAGTAAGAGTATTGAAATTCTATTGGAGTAGAATAAATAAAATGTACATAATTTCATCGTCTTTCGTACGAACGCAAAAAGTACTTTTTTTTAGTGCTTATTCATCTTGTTATTATTTCCGATTTTTCATTCAGTAGATTTTGGGTGGTCTGGAAATGTTATTATTGTTAACTTTTCCTCCTGCCACAGATAGATATCACTACGATTGCTGGAAGTTTTGTCTTTTTAAAAATATTTTGCAGTTTACAATCGAATCTTTGTTATTAATTTATTTTAATCCTACACATGGCTTGAAACCAATATAGGTTGATCTACTTTTTTTTAAATTGAAATATATATATATATATATATATATATATATATATATGTGTGTGTGTGTGTGTTATAATTTTCTACATTTATTGGATAAGTTTGCACGGCATCGTAGGTTGAGCAGATATGCTTATGTTTCGATGCAGACAGTGTGCAGTCTTAGGAATCACCGCGTCATGATGGGCGCCAGTTTCACGATTTAAACCACCTTTGAGATAGATGATATAACGATAGCTTGAGGCGTGAAACTGACAGTCCCTATACAGCATTGTTTTCCATATTTATCACTGCCTCTCTCGTTATATATATATATATATATATATATATATATATATATATATATATATAAAGATTATAAATCAGTAAACATTATGTATCGACTCAAATTATTCGAATATATGCGTGTGCCGTTAGTGCGCCTGGCAAGACAGCGGAAAGTCTTGTCTGCGATCTGATTCTAAATTCTAGGCTCGTCTGTGGCATTTACTTCTGCATAAATCCTAATGATAATGGTAATATTAGCCGTTTACTTATAAAGAAAATTTTCGGCATTCATTGTCCTCCTGATTATTCTCTTCCCTTTCTGCTTATTATTGTTTCTGTTCCTAATTCTTCCACTCCCTGTAACCCCTTGTGTTTTACTGACATTACTGCCTTTCTTGGGGGTGATGCCGATTAAAGATATAGTATTTATGGTAGCTTCCTTCCTAACCTTTTATCTGAAGTAGTGTTGTCAGCTGATTGATAATGTCATTATTTTCAATTCTAGTAACATGTGATATGCATTTCAGTTGCTGCTTTTATTGAAAGTACTCAACTGATGTACTGTTCATTGTTAGTGATTCTGCAACTCCATTTAACAAAGTTCGAAGATGGATGGTCCTCGCCGAGATTCACAGGCTTCACTCGCTCAAGGCCATGTTAATGTCCTTAAGAAATGCACGAATCCGTTTCTTCGTTCTCGTTTGACTTTGTATATTTGACAAACAGATCGCAAATTTATACATATACTACCAGCCATACCCACCTGGTCGATCAGTAAATGCGTTCAATTAAAATGGAGCAAAAACAGCATCATGTTTAGATGTAGCAGAGTCTATGTTCTATAATTACTTTAAAGTACTTTCATTAAAAAAACATTTTCAATTAATACAGTAACTGATATAACAGAAGTGGCAATCGAAATTATTCAAGGACATGAAGGGGTAAAGCAGGCAACATGAAGACTGACTTCAGACCACAATTATTTTGGAGTTTTTGAAATTCATTTTGTCAGTGTGTTCCCAGGGATGTAAAATAGGATACATTTATAAAGTTTGATGGAAATTGGTTGAAAGATCAAAGTAAAATAAAAAAGAAACCAATAAAAATCGCCATTTTTCACTATTTACGTGGGTCTTCACTATATCGGTGTACTGAATTATCAAGTTAAACGACTGTTAAACTTATTGTTGGCTACAACTGAATGAAGTTTGTATTAGATTGCTTGAAAATTGAGGGAGTTTTTAGTTTAAAATTTGTGTTGAAATAGATTTTTCTTTTCTCGTGGTTTTCCCCAACGCAGTGGCGTAGAAATAAAAATGAGGTATCGTTGTGCTCGTCATGATATAAATAACCTACATACCGAGTTTAAACAGAATTGGAGGAAATTTATCGTTTTTTGATCGGATTTAACGATTATTGATTTGTTAAAAATTATCGATTTTTTACGCTAAGAACCAATCTCTTACATTGTACAATGTCTCGAGTGAAAAGGTTTCACACAGACATCTCGTCTTATATAGATAGATAGATAGATAGATAGATAGATAGATAGATAGATAGATATTGGGGATCAGTAATAACAGTACGGTAATATTAAGTTTTCTGCAGTGGATTAGCATTTAGTGGAATTACTTAACAGACTTTATAGCACTCTGTCTCCCAATAAATGGTTCCACCACGAGACATCTTTAAAACAGTTAACCTATCGCCTCTGTCGCGGATCACTGGTTGTCCCCCCAGATCAAGGGAACCCAGTCTGCTGGTAACTGGGGTCAAAGTGTATTCTTGCTTTTCCCAAGGGCATAACCCGATGTGAGCGAAAAAGAATCGACCGGGATTTGAACTCGGCACGCCGATTTCACTTTCTTCGCCGAACAAGGTAACACCATCCACGCATCTGCGTAGACACGTTTTATTATTATTATTATTATTATTATTATTATTATTATTATTATTATTATAGAAGCACGAAGCATTCTGATTTTTCTTATTTGTCACATTGCTTACCCATCAATTTTTGTTGGATATTTTTCTCTTTTACGCTCGAGTGTTTACACAGTCGACTTTTAGCTCTCTGGCGCGTCGGGCTAAGCGAGCCCGGTTTGATGTAAACAAATAGCTTAATTCTTGTGAGACAATAAATGCAGCCATTTAGCAGTGGAACCGTAATTATATCTGTCTGCCAAGGAAAACGAGATCATTTTCGCCATCGCTACTCAATGTTGTCCTTTGTGTGGAATGTAAAGGCGATACTATTTTTTATGCCGTTCAGCGATTTAACTTTCTCTTTGATGTTTTTTAGTGATTCTTATAAATAATAATGCATATATAATAATATGGTGATAGTGGAATAGTAAAATTGTTGTTATTATTATTATTATTGTCATCATCATCATCATTCGATTTCTGCTATGGACACACTACCTACCAAGTCTGCGGAAAGACCTAAGGCAGGTCGTGGTGTGTTGTTATAGCCACATTTCAGGTTAATTTTTTTTTTTTTTTTTTTTCTTTTATGAAGACCTAGCGTTACATAGACAAAGTTCTCCTTAGTGTGTGTGCTGTACTTAATAAGACAATTTTCTGTATGTCTCTTAAGCTGGGGTTTCCAATTTTTCAATTTTTTTTTTCCATTTTTTATAATTCCAAGTTATTACCACTGGTATTATTCTTGTTTTCAATTTCCACATTTTTCTATTTCAATTTCAGGTCTTTGTATTTTGATAGTTTTTCAAATTCCTTGGTTGCTATGTTACAATCCGCTGGACAAGCCATATCAATTAGTAGGCAAGTTTTTTCTTTCTGGTTTTTTTGACAATGATGTCCGGCCTATTTGCTTCAATTTTTCTGTCTGTGTGGATGGTATAATCCCATAGAATGGTGACATCTTCTATTTCTGTAACCGGCGCTGGCCGATGTTCATACCAGTGTTTGTCCTGCACATTTTCCAAAGTGTTTGCACATTGTCCAGTATCATTGTAATATTGCCCCACTCTATCGTGACGAATATTCATTTGTATAGAACATCCTGAGATTAGATGGTCTATTTTTCTTGGTATTTAATTGAATTATTATAATGATAAAAACAACTTAGTTTTGTCCTGCAATTGTTTTCTAATCCATTGCCTACGACAAAAATGTACTTTTTGTTTTTTTTTTACTTAATTGAACAATAAAAAAGAAAAAATAATTAAAGGAATAAAGCTTTTCTACGCTTTTTAGAACTATTTTTTGCATTTCCTGGAGAGATGCTGCACCAGGGATTTTGTTGATTTTTTTTTGTCCCTTTTCTTATCAGACCCAAAGCTCCAACCACAACAAGAACAATTTTACTTTTTAAGGGCCACATTTTTTTTTTATTTCCAGCTCCATGTCTGCGTATTTGCTTAGTTTTTCAAAAACCTTCGCAAAGATGTCACTTGGTACGCTCATGTCAATCGCTGCGCATACACTTTGTTTTCTACCATTGATTATAAAATGTAATAATAATAATTATTATTATTTGTAGTAGTATTATCGCATTAAGTTTTGTTCCGATAAAATCCATTATCTATGAACTAGGGTTAATGTAAGATATTAAGTCTATGCATTTTGTTTATACGAAGTGAAAATGATGCATATCATGTACAGAGCTTATATATTCTGCAGTTTGATAATACACTTTTCAGTAGATGAGCATTTCCACACAGTTCCACGTTTGAAGATGCCTTATAAACAGAGGTTACGATGGATTCATATTAATGTTCAGGTCTGTACCTAATTGTTGATTGGACTCAGGACAACAATTATTGTCACTTATAACAGGAGTTGCATTTATTTCAGTTTCATTTATATGTTTACAATGCCATATTTATGAGAATTTTTTTTTTCTTTTCGTTTAATCTTTAATCACGAGTTGGCATATTAAATTGTATGTTAATCACTATGAATAATAAAGACTCAAAAAATAGTTACTTCAGGCAGATTTATGACTGGATTAGGGTAACGATTTTCAGCGGGTACCCTTGATAATGAAATAAATAAATAAATAATAATCAGTAGCTGAAAATGAGCAAGCGATATATGACCGTCTTGCCTGTGAAGCTATTTGAGAAAAATCGCCCTGGTATCGCACTTGTGCACAAGAGCAGCCATAATTGAATCCAGATAGAATTGTGATACTTTTGGATAAGAAAGTTGTGAAGTCTGTACAAGCCAAAATACGAATGTGCCATCACCTGAAATTTCAAATACGGAGAATACTTTAAGAAATAAGAGATATGATTATCTGCCCTTGACAGTTTAAGGTTAGCCAATCAACTTACAGTGGTTGGTTGGTGCGCTTTTCTACCTCTTTTTGAAGAACACTTACTCTTCGTAAGACCTACGAAAGGAACACGTGCATTATGAACTTTCATGAGATTTTTAAACCATGGGATGTTTTGTAGGTCCCTTGGATAAATTGTATTGGATGAATGGATCGTCATTGTGATTAACTAGGTCTAGGATAGTTAATCAAAACCAGCCTTTCCTCACGTCCCCTTTGACCTTGTGCCACAATTATTGTATTTTTTTTTAAATAATAAATATACATGTAAAACCTACACAGTTATCACCAGATTCCGTAGATGGCGAAAATATCGACTCTTCTTCAGCAGATAAGTTTGGTCGCAGACACTTTTAAGTTTGCAAGGACTTATTTTCAATATTATTTAATACAAATTGTATAATGGAGAGGACAGCCACGTGCTATTATTTATTTATTACAACGCCTGCACCCACTACGTGTGAATCTTATATGGGGCCCACTTCAATTCTTCATAATACAACAAGGAGCAGCTCAAGTTTTCCGTTTTGTGGTTGGCCTATTCAGTAATATTTCCAGGAATTTTTCTAACATATATGAGATCTAAGAGATACCTTAAATCATTGGAAATGATTTGTAAGGGTTATGGGGGAGTGAGACCACATTAAAGACAATGCGTATATTAAATATATCATGCACGCTTCAGGATACCGTCTGCTATGGTGAAAGATATTTTATTTGATGCCGATGGGTTATTTTCTATAATGATATCTTCTAGAAGTTTGAGTCTTTCTTGCATTGGGTTCTATATAGGATTTTGATATTTTGAAGTGTATATGAAATATTTAATATGCGTATACAAAAATCACTTCACTTTCACTTTTCTAAAGATTACCAGTATGTAGCCAAAGAATCTTGTGTACCATACAAACACCACATTGGTTCTTGAACATGAATTAAACATTTAAAATTATTGAACAAAATAAGAGAACAAACATGAATTTTGGACTGTATATACACAATTTCGAGGTCAATACACAATTACTATTTCGATCATTGAAAAAATAAATTAAATCTTGGTTGTATTGAATCAGACTTGCTATATACATATATATATATATATATATATATATATATATATATATATATATATATATATATATATATATATATATATATATATATATATCAAATCTATAAAATTTTTAGAAGAGCAGGCGCTATATTAAGTCTAGTTTGTTACCTCTTCCTCGCCGAGACAAGTTGGTCTAGTGATTATGAATCTTGCGTCATCTCGTAACGGCCCGGGTTTGATTCTCGTTAGGAAATTCGCATTGCTGATGTGTCCAAAACAGGACGAAATGGCCGTCCAGTGCTTCCTGCATTCTCGATGAATTAATTATGTTTATTCAAATCGTCTTAATAATAATAATAATAATAATTATATATATATATATATATATATATATATATATATATATATATATATATATATATAAAGTTACGAAAAACTTGGTAATCCGTATGGGCAGTTGCAAGGATGAAATTCTGAGAGCTCTATGTAAATTCAGAGCTAATAATTTAAAGAAAAACAGACAACTTTAATGTTCCATTGTAATAGTTTATTTCACCAGAGACCTTTTAAGGTAACCTGGATCCTCAGACATCACTTTCAAAAAGTTAAAACGAAAAAAAATTTTTTTTTTTCCGTTTCAACTTTTTGGAAGTGATGTCTGGGGATCCAGCGTCTTTAAAAAGGTCTCTGGTAAAATAAACTATTACAATGGAGCCCAAAGTAGTCTGTTTTTCTTTTATATATATATATATATATATATATATATATATATATATATATATATATATATATAATTGTGTATTTGTGCTGCAATCCCGATTTTTACGAGTTTAATTAAATACCACTGACAAGCAGCTGCGATTAACTTGTTTATTTAATTTTTTTCCTGGGTCATATAATTTTTTTCTTTTCTGGAGACAAAGAATGTAGAAATTGCTCGAATGTTCTGGATGTCTGATAACTTTTGTCTAATTTCTAGCCATAATCAAGGATGACCTTTTTTGTAACTAAATATATGGATTTTTATTTATGTATCTCGATTTTCGCTTCTAGCGTCTTATATGCACGTGCTTATCGTTGCTTGGAAATCATCCATGTAAACAATAACAGACTGTCATCACTGTCTTTTCCGTATAGAGACTGACAAGGCACAAATGTACACGAGTGACAAATGTAACCTATTCTACGTGAAAACTCATCTTCATCTACCGCAAACTTTCTTTAAACTAGAAAACGAAGGATTTGCGGATATATGTTTACGTGCACTTTTTTTCCACGTTTTGGTGTGAGGTAGTCGCTCCCAAAGTTTGTAAATGTATTTTATACTCTCTCTCTCTCTCTCTCTCTCTCTCTCTCTCTATATATATATATATATATATATATATATATATATATATATATATAAGCTTACATCTTCACTGAGCTAATAATAATTGACCTAATATGTCATATATGTGTGGGTGTGTGGGTGTGCGTGTTGCCTACCCGCAGACGATAATGGGTATGTCACGATTCATATAAATACGGTAGTAAATAGTGTATGTTGGTCTGCAGTTGGAGATTCGTCTCGAGCTGTGCTGGTCAAACTCTCTGCCTCCGTGCAGAGAGGATACCCTGATGATGCTATTTCGAAGAGCAGATTCTCGTCTCGGGAAACAGCTACTCGACACTGTTTTATACAGAGTCTACGGGGAATTTTTGGCCGATCCTACGGGTTCGAGACGCTCCACATTAAATTCGACCTGGTGTCACATCTGACTGCGTGGGGCGGTTGGTAGATATCCGTTTGGAGATTCATTGTGAAATTAACTTATTCATTTCTAACAGTCGACTACTTCTTCTACGTGCCACTGGCGAATCTTATATGTGTTGTTCTTATCCTACGTATTATTGTTCATTACTAACCTTCGATTGAGTATTTTATTCAGTAATCTTCCCTAGGTTACAAAAATATGTTTCTACACTGTTCACGTGTGTGAGGGTATATCTCTATGAGTAAAGAGCTAGCTGTGTACATGCGCGTATCTGTAACTATGTCCGTATGTTTCACCTGTGCAAGACTAGGTGGAGGCGAACGTATACAGTGACTGCATAATCCGTTTGTCTTTTACGTCATATTGTATTTTTTTTTTCATATACCTGACATTTTTGTTGTTTTGTTTTTTTCCCGTCTTCCAACGAAAACGAAAAACTAATTCAGAGAGAATTTTTTTAATCATAAAATTTTTTAAAAAAATAGGTTTTGCAGTGCAGATAAACAGTTCAGAAAACAATAACTCAGCTTTATCATTTAAATCTTTAAAAGAAACAAAAAGTGATGCACCTAGAACATGGTGGTTATTTTGGAAGTAACGGTCACACCACTTTTGATAAAAAAAGTATTTGAAACAACACACTTCGCTGCGAGACTGGAAAAGTGAGTAAGGAATATTATATTATAATTAGTATTTAACACACACACACACACACACACACACACACACACACCTATATATATATATATATATATATATATATATATATATATATATCATTCATGAATTATTCACTCAAAAACAAATGCAAAAGGTTAATGATTTAATTGGCGAGATATCCATCGTCGCAAACAATTCAAATAATATACAAAAACCACCGAACCTGTTATGAATGAAAAGATCCTTGTTTCTATAAATTTCTGCTGCATTAGTTCTTATTTTTACTACAAGCTTTCGTCTGTTTCTACAGACATCTTCAGGTATGGAATAGATGTTGTTCTTGTTTTTTCTCTCAGTAATAATATACACATATATATATATAGCCAAAACAATTATATAACAGAATTCATAGTATCGTGTAAAGTCACTTCGATGTGGTGTAATGGATAGCAAGCTCGTCTCGCTAGATCCATTACGAATGAATAGTTTGTTACTCTCCTCAATTTTGGCCTACGCTTCGAAAATCACTATAGCATTGTGTATATTTAGAGGCATGGATAAACTCATTACTACATTTTCTTTGATTACACACACACACACACACACACACACACACACACACACACATATATATATATATATATATATATATATATATATATATATATATATATATATATGGGCCCTCTCATGGTTGAATCTCACCATGGATGATTTCTCACGAAGGTGACCTTGATGTTATCGACCTGGAGATGCGATTACAGCGGGTGGCACCTTTGGAAAGTGCCTGAAAGCCACACCACAGGTTGACTCATGTCTTGTGAGGGAGAATGGATAGATGAAACTATTTGAGTTCGGTAGATGCCAGATAATACTATGTCTCCTAGAAACTGTAAATAACTCCGCTCATTTGTGTGTGTCTATGTCTGTCTCTGATTGAATGAATTGCAAATACAGTTTGCATATTTTTATTATAATCCTTTCATATTCACGAATATTTTTCTGAATATTACAATTAAATAAGGTAAGAATGCACTGTAACAGTGAGAATCACTTTTCTTTCCAAAGTACTTTCCATCTCTTTTTTGAAATCATCATCAGTGGTCTATCTCGTAAGACAAAAACTATGATTACTGATTTTTTTTTTGTTGTAGCGTCTGGTTTTTAAAGTTAAATTATTATTTTAATTTGACCTTGTTCATCAGACGCTTCTTCGCTAGCTAAATAGTATAGCACGTCAGTCTATAATACAGCTCCGTGTATGACACAGGTTCGATTCCAGTTGTAGGACACACATATTCTATGAGATTTCTCGGATATTCAAGCCGGTAAATGCTGTTAATACTGTCTATTATAAACAGAGCATTTACTTAAATAGTTGTTATGTATAAAAATAACGTATAAACAGAAAAGATATGGGTGTAACATTTTGTATTTTTTACCTATTATCATCAACATCAAATCTGTATCGACCTGAAGACATATTGAAAAGTCATAGATTTATCGTTTAATTAGGAACATTAAATAAATGTTATCAATCCTTTTTAACTTTTCATTATCGTATTCTATTTAAGGACCCACGGATTTTGTAGAACACACTAATTACTTGATGAGAAGAAAAATACATTGAAAATATTTTGAAAAAACGTTGTCCACATGAACTATATATCCGAGAGCTTTCAGCTGCTCTGTTAGGAATTATCAAAAACTTTTGTTTATATATTTTTCAATATATTTTTCATCTTTAGCTAATGAAAAAAAGAAATCGAACAATATCAACTGTGAACTCGGACACAACGTACTGATCGTGTTTAAAAAAAAACAACACATTTGCATCACTATAGATATGAAAATCTTCATATTCACTTTAAAAAAAAATATCGATGATAATGTATAATAGAATAGCCGAAATCGTTCAGATCAATAGAGCTTTTGAATAGTTTTTATATACATTATGAACAGAAAAGAAGATACTTCTACGAATGCAAGAAAAATTGTATAAAAAGCTTAATCTCAGTGACTTTCCTTGAAGCTGTCAAGTTATTACTGTCTGGTTTAATTTATCTTATTACGGTTTACGTTACAATATATTTAGCATTTGTTATGCATTTTCCTTTTTTAAAACGGCATCGAGATTTTCTCAAAGGTGTATTCAAGTATGATTAAGTCATATTTTTAAATTTATATTTTTATTTATACATATCTAAATTACTACATCTATTTAATTTACTAGTAGACTATATATGCTACTATGTGATATATATATATATATATATATATATATATATATGTATATATATATATATATATATATATATATATATATATGCATATATATATATATATATATATATATATATATATATATATATATATATGTATATATATATATATATATATATATGTATATATATATATATATATATATATATATATATATATATATATATATATGTATGTATATATATATATATATATATATATATATATATATATATATATATATATATAAAGTATGTTATAAAATCACTTAGCCATTTTGTTTCAACACACTCTGTGTCTTATCAAGTGATGGTGTTGAAAAGAAAATAAATGGTTTTAAAAAGTTTCAGATTAATTAACGATCCTACACTAGGGGAGCATTGTTACAAAAGCTAGAATAACCAATCAAAAAACGAAGTAAGTCTTCAAAAAGTTGACAACAAAATCCTGCTATTAGCTATTTAGATTTTAAATACGTTTATTATACTTTATATACATTTGATCTATATATATATATATATATATATATATATATATATATATATACGATATTTTTGATATATATATATATATATATATATATATATATATATATATATATATATATAAAAAGTGCTGAATTTGAGAATGCACCAAAGTCTGGAACGTTTATCTGAATACATTTGATCTCTGTGAAATGTTTGTCCATTGACACGAAAGGAACATAAATGTTTGTCCTGTAAAAGAAATGATTTGTTTATTATTCGACTGACGTTTTATGGATGCACAGAGGCGCAACATCATTATCAACCCATGAAACATTCTTTTGCTTCGCGTTTGTTCAAATGTAGATGAAAGTATAGAAGAAATAACTCAAGAAATAAACACAAAAATTTATTTGATAAATAGAAAATTTTGATTATATTTTCTCTCTTATGATTTATTCTATTTTTATTGGCATATTCTTCAGGTACGACTCACTGGTTGCTAAAATGATTTCGTCTAATATTGAAAAACATTACAAATTTAGATCTATAATAATAATAATAACAGATCGAACAATCGATGCAAACAGACCAGAAATAATTGTTTAAGATCACTAAAATAGAGTTGTCTGCTGATCGACGTAAGTGTACCATGTGATCGAACTTTTTTTCTTCAAAGAATTTAGGAATTTGATAAAGACAAAGACCTACAAACAGAAATAGGGGAAAAATAGCATTTTAGAGAAACTATTATCCATGGACGCACAGGCGCATTTGGAACGATTAAGAAAGGAAGGGTGAAAATTCTAAACATGAATTTCTGAAAAAATTCTTTGCAAGATGTCCAAAAATTAGAACTGACTTGCACTGCATACGATGAAGACATCTATAGGCATAGACGCTGGCATGATAGGTCCGATGATTTTGTGATTATTATTATTATTATTATTATTATTATTTTATTTATTTATTTATTTATTACTTTGAATATCTCTGATCCGCCCTCTAAAATTAAAAGGCTGCAGACACTGACTAATATTAGGCAAATCGTAACCAGCTATCACGCATTTGATTAAAAGTTGACCAACAGCCAATCACAATTTTACTTGCTTACGGGGGATTTTTTTTTTTTTTTTTTTTTTTTTTGAAAACCTGTCATCGGATACTCGGAAGGTACTTATGTTTTCCATTTTTTTATTACTATTATTATTATTATTATTACTATTATTATTATTATTATTATTATTATTATTATTTTCTATCTTGCTTTTATTTATTTATTTTATTTCCTTTGATTTCTGTTGTATACTCATTTCCTTCCGGGTCCCAAACAAAGACCTAAGGTCCGAATGACATTATGACTTTTTCCAGAGCATTTTTGTAAACAAAAAATCCTCACACACATTTTACATCGATTAAGCCCTTCGTGCGTGTGACATGTACCTGTCAGTACAATGTCTTGTATTTCTTTAAGGAATGGGCTGCAAGGGATCCCTTCAATGAATCTATCGGAAAATTCACTTCAAGATCCTTGTATTTTTTTCTAGTTTTTAAGTTATTCAAAGATGCATTACAGTCAGCAGAGACTTCCATGTCAATAAAAAAACACCTGTATTTGTGGTTTTTTTATCACAATGTCTGCGAGATTAACTTTAATTAATCTGTCTGTGTGTATTGTAAACCCATAAAATTGTTACAGGCACTATCTTAGTAATCAGATCTTGGTGATGTTCATACCAGTTTTATTGCAGTTTCCTTTACGTAAAAGTTGCATATTACACTATCATGTCGCGTTTTATATTCAGTGGAGATTAACACTGTGCAACCTGATACAAGGTAATTCTTATTATTTGCGCATGTTACGTTTTCTGTTTTGTATCCTGTAGAGTATGGTTTAAATTACTGGCCTTAGACCCTATAGGAGAATTATTTTTTAACTGATAGCATTTTTCTTAGAATATGGGATGTTCCTATTAGCTTGATCTTCCGGGCAACTTGTATGTTGATATTAACTGGGATAATCTTAGTAAAATTGTCAATTCCTTTTCCACGAGACCTAGATCATTATTGGCACAGTTTCAGTTTTCATTCTCCACATCTTAATCCCAAACTCCAGGTCCTTGTATTTGGAAAATTTCTCAATAAATTTCATGGAAATGTTTCCTTAAGATGGCACTGATATGTCAATAAGCAAACACTTCTTGAATTTCTTGTCTTTTATAATGATATCAGATCTGTTGGTTGTTATTTTATTAACCGTCAGTTTGAATTGGAATAGCCCAGATCATAGTTACCTCATTAGTTTGGTTAACTCTGGCTGGTTGGTGTTCATACCATCTCTCAATGTTTTCGATTTTGTGCTTCTTGCATATCTTCCAGTGCACACATGTTGAAAACCTTGTTATGTCTGTGGGTATATTCATTTTTTGAGAGTTCCGGATATCCTGAGATGGTCTTCAGTTTCATCATATTTTCGGTAGATCCTGCATTTCGGGTTAGTTCCATCCTTGATTATTTGACAATGATTAGATATGGATGCGATGCCTTGGCCCTGAGCTGAAATAATTCAGCATTCTGTCTCAGCTTTCAACACGGGCACTTCAGCTACTAATGCGTTTTCTTTTAGTTCACATTTTCTTCTTTCGTTCTTTTTAGGTATTTGTCATGCAACGCCTTGTCCTCCCAGTTTTTTGGAATATTATTTGTTCAAGTTGTTTTGTTTCTGCTTTACTCTTTTGGCGTAGATGGTATTCGCTTCGTGTTTTGTTGGTAAGGTTTCAGGTACATTAAGCTATTTCTTGAAAAATGCAGCTTGATTGTTGATATTGTGGATTTGCTGTTTTGCTATTTGTAGGAGATGGTCATTGATTTTGTGAGGTATGCTTCCAATCTGATTGTTGCAGTTTTTAGAGTTAGTTCAAGTTCGATTAGACCTCGGAATCCTAAAGCTCATGGTACGTACAGCCTATCAACATCTGATTTCGTGGAGTGCATCCTCATTTGGGTAAGCATTTTCCTGGTTTTGGAGTCCAATATTTTAATGCCATTCAACTTCCAATTAATAAATGTTGAAGCTGTATGTTACTACGGGTATAGCTAAGGTTTTTCATTTTATTGGCCCCATTAAGTTCACTTTTTAGATTCAAATGCACTCTCTTTTAATATTCTTTTAATATTCTTTTCATATCTTTTTCCTCATAAGTGGATGTTGTATTCTTCTTCTTCTTCTTCTTCTTCTTCTTCTTCTCATTATTATTATTATTATTATTATTATTATTATTGTAATATAATAGTAATAACAGTAATAATAATAATTATTATTACTATTATAGTGATATTATAATTATAATAAACAGACAAAAGATAACTATTGAAATTGCATTTAAATTATTTAAAAATGAAAGCCGGAAAAGAGTTGAAAGCCGAAACAGAGATTCACGAGCGAGAAGTGTAAGAAGAAAAATTATTAGCATAGAACTTCCGGTTTCATCTAGCCAACTTCCAACTGTAAAACGATGATAATCTAGTAAATGTAGTAAGGCGCTTAAGTTCATAAAACTGGATAAAGCCCACAAGAAAGTACAGAAGAATTCCCAAAACGTTCAAGATTTGATGGCATTATCAAATTTTGGGACGTCGATAATTTTGGCTCTCGTCGAAATGTATATCGTTTTAGACTAAGAAGTCTTTAAATTCCAAATAACTATTTTAGACAAAGGCAGAATACAAAACCATATTTAATATATATATTTATGGAAAGATATGAAAAAAAGATCAATTACTTAATGTGCTCCCTCATGTATCAGAATGGCAGCGCTAAATTCATATTATTAACACCTGGGTGATAATTTAAGGCAAAGTTGAATTTTTTTCATCATCTCTCTTCTCATGGCAGAGAAAAGAATTTCTAGATCATTTATGCAAAGGAAATGCCTTCGATTAAATTTTAGTCCATAGTTGAGGTGAGAAAATGCAAAGTTATACTTTTCCGCAAATTCCGTATTTGATCTTGGCTCAACGATTCGAATTTACATGCCGATATCAGTTGCACTATCCGCACAGGCAAATGCTTTATTTCCAGAATATATATATATATATATATATATATATATATATATATATATATATATATATATATATATATATATATCAGCTGAGTGAGTATAGAGTCCAATTTAATAACCTCAATAGTGTGTCCAAGAATGAAATAGATTGTCGCCATTCGACTGGGAAACCTGTGTCACACTGATTATATTTGCATACGATCTAAGTCGGATATTAAATGCTTTTAACCTATGAATATAGCGTACCTTAAAACCATATATATATATATATTGTGACGCGTTTCGTTCTTCAGGACATCATCGGACTCCAATAACGCCCCGATGGACGAAACGCGCCACATGTAAATTTCTTCACTTTGTCATACAATTTTCGAATTACTGTTCTTGAAATATATATATATATATATATGTGTTTTGTTTCGTTAAAGAAAACCCGCAGGCTATTTCTTGTATTTTCGAAAAAATTGTGTATCTAAATAAAATTGGAAGTTTTACTTTCCAAAATTGATAATTTTTATTTGTTCAAATCTGACTGTCTTAGCCATTTAAAAGAACTGAATTTTGCCAGTATTTTATACATTTTATTGAATAACGCCCGCCATTTTGTTTTTTAGGAATGTTACAATTCAAACTGATCTGTATGCATATGAGGCGTCACGTGCATAACAATTTCACAGAACTTGAAATAATCATATTTCGTGAAATATTGATTGAAGCAGCAACACCAGTTATTCCGATTTGCTTTATTTTACAGTTTTTAGGTTATGAAATACGAAAGTTTTTGTTTGTTCTAATAGCTGTCTAGTTGGTTTGGCGAGGTAAATACACACACATATATATATTTAAGGAGATACGATGGAGTAGTGGATAGCCGTTCGGATTGTGGAATCGGAGAGATGAGTTCGAATTCCAGTCGATTCATCCTCTTCTCCCTCCAGCTATGAGGAAATAGCAGGGGAGAATGGATTCTGTATAGCCTTGGATGGACAACTCTGAAATCAAAACCAGCGGAGGGTTGTTTGGGAACCTTGTGGGTCTTCAAAAAGTGTGGTTAGTTCTTCACAAAGCCTTCGTACGTGCTGGTGTCTGGGCTGTCACCTCCTAGAAAGTGAGATGCTTGACCCTTATACCTCGAATACGACGCGAGAATCCACTATATATAAATATATATGTATGTGTGTGTGATATATATATATATATATATATATATATATATATATATATATAATCAAAGAAAATGAAGTAATGAGTTTATCCATACCTCTAAATATACACAATACCATAGTGATTTTCTAAGCGTCGGCTGTCAGCTCCTAGGAAGTAAGATGCTGCACCCTCATACGTCAAATACGATGGGAGAGTCCACTATATATAAATAGAAGACAACAGAGGCGACAGTCTGTTTCAGGTGGCCTGACGATTGCATCTAGCATGAAGCAGACTGTTGCCTCTAAGTGTTGACTTATATGTTCACTTTTATATTTACACACGCTCTATCTCTGATATTGAGCACTTTATCCCATAAATATAGCACATCTTAAGACTATATTTCTTCATATAAATATATATATATATATATATATATATATATATGTGTGTGTATATATATATATATATATATATATATATATATATATATATATAATATATATATAATATATAGTTTATCCATGCTTCTAGATATACATATTTAGTGATTTTCTAAAAGCAGGCCAAAATTGAGGAGAGGGACAAACTATTCATTCGTAATGGATCTCGCGAGACGAGCTTGCTATCCATTACACCACATCGAAGTGACTTTACACGATACTATGAATTCTGTTATATAATTGTTTTGGCCTCGGTCTTGATTTAAACTTGATATACATTACGGCCTAGACTTTTACTCGACTAGTGAAGAGTGAACGTCTTACTTTGGAATGTACTATCGATTCAACTTGCAATAGGAGAGCAGGTTAAAAGGATAATTACATAAAATTTCCTCAGAATATATACGATAACGGCACTGGAATAATTCGTTTATACAACGACACGGGTAAAATGAATTAGTGAGGGAGAGAGATACGGTTTCATCTCAATATTTTACCATCGACCTTGTATATTCGGAAAAAAGATCTTGGAATCAATGGAAATAAAAATAAAGTGCTTCCATAGTTTTGATGACATCTATGAGGCATATCTCCTCAGGAGGTGGGTGATCATGGCTCTCCACAACATGTTATCATTTGTAGCGCTTAGTAATGTTTACGGTTGTACAATCCTTCTTAGTCATCGTTCCGCCATCCATTTATATAAACTTGTTAGGTTACTCGCTGTTTTCCTATGTACTTCTTGTTTTCAGTGTGTTCTATGATCATCACATTCTTCAAACCGTTTTAGTTATTTTTGCTAGAAATTTCAACTGTCTCTTTCTGAATCTAAATAAAGCGTCTCTTTCCTTACCATTTTCCTTAAAACGTCCTCATTACTCACATATTTTTTTCGTGGTATTCTTTGCTTCCTTCTATAGAAATATATTTTTGCTGCCTCAAGTCTCTTCTCTACCTAGCTTATAGGTGGACAGATATAATATGACAGTTCAGTACACATTTCTTTGTTTCTAATTTTTCTTTTTTTTGTTTTTCAATATTTTGTTTAGCTTTTGAAAGTCATCGTTCACTATACCAATACGCTTCAAATTTCGCTGTTACATTTTCCGTCCTCCGTTCGAACTGTTAGAAGATATTTGGATTTTATCGTACCTGCTTGATTTAGGCATCTCCAATACGTAATTCGCACTTTGGACTGTCTCTCTCTTGTTGATAACCATATTTTGTCTTTGCTGTAACCTAGGGAAGGTTACTGAATAGAATAATCGAACGAAGGTTGGTAATGAACGATAATACTTAGGACAAGAACAACACATATAAGATTCGCCAGCGGCGCGTAGATGTAGTCAACTGCTAGAGGTGAGTCAAGCGAATTCCACAATGAATTTCCAACTGCAGGATATCGACCAATCGCCCCATGTGGTCAGATGTGGCATAAGGAGGAATTTAATGTGGGGTAGACAAGCCCGTAGTCTCGGCTAAAAATTCCCCGGTGACCATGTATAAAACAGGATCGGATAGTTCTTTCCCGAGTCGGTATTCTGTCCTTCGACATAGCCTCGTCTGGGGATCTTCTCTGTCCGGAAGCAGAGAGTTCGACCAGCATAGCTGGAGACGAATCTTCAATTGCAGACCAGCATACAGTATTTACTACTGTATGTATGTGAATAGGGACTTAGCCATTACCGTCCGTAGGTATGCTACAACAGTCTTCTTACTCTTTCTTCTCACTTACCTTTACTACTAAATGCTCTTGAAATCTCCTTCCTGTGTCTGCTATCAACACCATCATCTGTATATCTTATTTCGTCAAGATTGTATCCACCAATAATAAATCTAGACATGACTTCTTTTTCTAAGTACCGTGTTACTTCAAGATGTTGGCGATCATGTTTCTCTACAATTTCTTATCTTTTGTAGCTCTTAGTAATATTTGCCTTTTCTTTATTCCTTCCAATCATCGTTCTGCCAACTATTCTGCCAAGTTCGTCTCGTAGGTTATTAGTTGCTTTATTCTTGATTTCAATAAATCCATTGAGTGTCAAATGCTCTAAGCTATCTTCCCTCATAATATACGCTACTGTTACATTCAGATTTTAATTAGAAATATCCTTTGTTCCATTTTCTCTAAAACTCTGTAGTTGCTCACGTTCAGGCCATTGTATTATTATAAAACTTCTATAGATCTACATTCATGCTGCCTCAAGTCTCTTCCCTATCTGTGATGAGATTGTCTAGCAGTCAATGACATAGAGGACAACAGATATAACATAACTGTTCAGTACTATTTTATTTGTTTCTAATGTTTGTTTTTTATTTATGATACGTTGTTTAGATTTTAGAAATCACCATTTTCTATTCAAATATGACCTGTGAGTCTCAAATATTCCATTGACACTTTCCTCGTTATGTAACCTCGAAATTATTTGTTTATGATTCCATTCATTTTTGTTTCCATTTACTTTAAAACATCGTCACTATACGCATGTTCGGTCCATCGTATTATCGTCATCCTTCTGAAGAATGAGATTTCCGTCGCCTTAAGTTTTTTTCCACACTTCTGAGGAGATTGTCCAACATTCACTGCCGTATAGGAAAACCAATATTACATCAGAATTCTGCAATATTTTCTTTGTTTCGAATGATATTTTTTTTATTTCGTAAGACTTTACTCACTTCATGATCATTAGACCTATTACAATGAATGCAAAAATATACAAACTTTCAAAAACATATAAAAAAATAATCAGAAATAAAACAAAATTATATTTCATTTAGTCCAAACGCAATCACAATAATTGCAGAAGAAAAATGCTCAACACTATATTCGAAAACTGAAAAAAATATAATAAAAATATAAACAGACAGAGCCTTTCGTTTTTTATAATGGGGCACGGTGGAGTAATGAATAGCGGCTTGGATTGAGGAATCGCGGAGCCGAGTTCGAATTCCAGTCGAATCCATTACATTAACTTACGTGCTAATAACCTTGGGATGGCAACTGGTATATATATATATATATATACACATATAATGAGCCATATATATATGCATGTTTCAGACAAGGTAATGTGATTAAGCTTTTTATTTAATTTTTTTGTGTTCGAACAAGTGCTTCTTTAGGGACACAGAGAGTGTAGAAACTGTCCAAATGTTCTATAATTCCGAGCGCTTTCGGCTATACTTTTAGCCATTATCAAAGATGATTTTATTTTTTCGATTTTATTGGGTGTCTGAGTTGTGTGTATGTTTTTAGTGTTATAGAGATGTTTTATTTTCCGAACACACTTAGCACATTGTGGCTGAATTTTAGTTAATACAATTAAGTATTGGCTTTTTCTTTATTTTTATTATTTAGGCTTCCATTAGTTTTAATCTTTTGTGCATGTAGATGAGGGTATTTTTTTTTTTTTTTTTGTATGATTCGGATGGAGTCTGGTAATTTTGTGTGTGTGTTTTAAGTGGGTTCTAATAGAGTTTATATATATATATATATATATATATATATATATATATATATATAAATATATAAAAGGGAAAGCTTAGCAGACGCGTTTGGTTCTCTGGGCTTTATCAACGCAAATATAAGGATTTTATTTTGCAACAAGAATTTATAAACAGAACTAAAAAAAAATGAATTTACAGAATTTTTAAATTTAAGAACGCTAATAAATATACTTCAGGATAAATGAATTAAATACACGCATGCGCGCGAACACACACACGCTTACAGACGCACACACACACACACACACACACACACACACACACATATATATATATATATATATATATATTCACACACAACATTAAATATGTAGATCTCCCAATTTAAAAATTAAACAAACGGTGTAAATTTTTTAACAGTATTAATCTTAATTCTCAATTTCCCCTATCGATAATTTTTCAAATTTATTAAAGATACTTACTTTTATAACATTGATTATTCTTACGCCTATTGACTTTGTTTGCTCTTTTTTTATTTGTATGTCCCATTAGGACATGTCCAGTCAGAAACCTATTCGTATAACTAATTTATTTCTATAATTATTTCTGTTATTTTTAGGTTGGCGTCTGGAATTTAAATTCTGGAGCGAATTTTTCGATTCCTCAGGCTGAACCAACACCTCCATTTGGTAACAAAACTATGGTAGTTACCACAATTTTGGTAAGACTTATTTTAATCAATTTTAACCTTGTAACATTCTAAATACATACCTGTCAATATTTGTATATTTACTTATTTTTTTCATATTTTCTTTAATCATATATTCATTTATTTTTTTTATCTCTTTGATTCCAATTCAACTACAACGGTAATCTGTTTCATGATGCCGAAGGAATAAAATTTTTATATACTAATGCTCTAAACAGATTTCTTTCGGTTCAGCTACATGTTGTTTGGCTGATACAGAATGTAAATATTGTTTTCTTTTTTTTATAAAAAAAAAAGGAAAACAATAAATCAATCGATAAATCGCCATTATTATTGATCAGTAATATCGATTACTGATCAATATAAATTAATCCATAACATTAATCAGTGAATAAGCAGTCGTAGTTGTGTTTATTCATGATCGTTTTCTGTTTTTATTCTAGTTGAGCAGATTTTTTTTTCGTTTACATGGGTTTGTAAATGAGCAAATTCATTTGAATACTTTCGGTAATGTATACAGACGTTTGTTCACATCTATGTCCACTTGTTTTTATGTCCATATGAAATGTCGTTTTTTGTTTTGCTGAACGAACATTGTTCATTGTCTGCATTTGTGTAAGCATGGAAATGATTGTTTTCTGTATGACAGTAAGGAATGCTAGTGTGACTTGATTTGTTTATCAAATGACAGACACATATTTGAAAATATATCCTTCGAGAAGTTAAATATATATATTTTTTTGGTTAATATGATTTTCATTATCATGTTTAATTTTCATTTCTCTGATATTGCTTGAGGCTTTATCGGAAATATGAAAACATCAAATATGACGTGACTAGTCTAAATAATTTATAGTGCAGCTCCAATATTTATAATTGGAATTTCGGAAAATGTTCTTGCTCTAGTTGAAAAGCAATATTATTATTATTATTATTATTATTATTATTATTATTATTATTATTATTAATAATAATAATAATAATAATAATAAATATAGTTAAAAATTAGAATCATCAAATATTTGAAAGTAATTTTCTGAAATGCCTCAGATGAATTTCCAAATAAATTTGTATGGTTTGAATCCTACAGTTCATTAGCAGCAGCAGCAGCATCAATCCCATGATCTGATGTTGTCTTATGGTGGCTGCGCAACTGAGAACCTGATCCATTCTTTCTAAATATCTTGATTCCTGCAATGATTGAGTTTCTGCTAATGATCTCCCAGTCCACTCAGTGCTCTTGTCAGAACGTTTGTCCTCTATCTGCCTTTTGATTCCGCCTCAGCTGAAACATTGCATGATGGCTGGGGAAAAAAAGATTGTTGGCTAATCTATAATTATTTTCGGAATTAAAAAAAAATAGTTAGTAAATAAATATGCACAGAAGTTTGAACATTCTGAAATTAATTGTACAAGTTTTCTGTATTAGTCTATGCAAAAAATACAAAGAGATAATTTTATTAAAATTGAGTTTTGATGTTCTCAAACAAATCAATGGTGTTTTAATTTTTCCAGTTTCGTTACCGCGTAATCTGACTCTGTAAATATATAAACCGAAGTATAAAACGCGTAGAGATTTTCTTGGAAATTTATTCGACTTTCATTTGGAGCAATGAAATGGTTAACATGAGTATAAAGGCGAATATAAATACTCGAATCAAATAAATGGATAAAAACTATGGAATAACATAATTTTCCTTGGTTACAGAAAAGAGATTTTACCATAGTTTGATATGAATTCTTTGTGTAACAATGTTATGAGGTGAAAAACATTTACCTGCTAAGTATCTATCTTTCTTGGCTTGATTAAAATATAATATTTTGAAGAAGAATTTTTTTTTTTAACTGAGTTAATCTCACGTCTGTATATTTCATAATTGTTTATTACTTACAAATCGAATTATAGCACACTTTGATTGATGGACAAATACGCGTAAAATTCAGTGTACGAGTGTGTGGGGGAGGGGTGAGAGGCAAGTTACATGTGAAGCTGACGGAATGGAGAATATAAAAGAAAAGTTAGAAGCTATTTGGCTATGTCATGCTCCTACTCAACGAGACGAAACGTGTTTCACGTTAAGTGGCGGAACCATATATACTCTAAATGTATCATTACAGTAATTTTATTTTAACTAATTTCAAAAGATTTTATATGGCTCAGTTTTCACATAGTTTCAGTATTGTGCAACGTACAAACAATTATTATCACTTTGGTCAGTACGGAGGATCTAATGAAGATTTCCCTCTCTACGAGGGAATGCAGGTTAGGATCCTGCCGGAAATCGCATATTTTTCTTTAGTTAGATTTCACGGTATAAGAAAATAAGTATAATGTTTAACGTATAAACGTCGCATGTCCCCAGAAAACTAACTTATTTTCTTTTTCTTTTTTTAATTTTATTTATTCCTTTCACGCTAAAGTGCTGACTGACTGCTCCTTCTCTGTCAGAGTTTCATCCAAGCCTCTTCAACTAAGCGTAATTGCAGGAAGTCCAATTGCCGATTAGATTAGAATTTTTTCTTCTTCTTTTGGCGACTAAACAGAATTCATGATAGCCGCCGGCACACTGCTTTTAAAAAGAGCGATGGACTTAAAGGAATTAATGTACGGATTGTGTTTAAGGGCGCCAAAGAAGTTGATATGTAGTTGGGGATTAATAAGCATCACAACAGATAGATAAGTGTTAAGTCGATGAAAGGTGGAGTAATGGATAGCGGCTCGGATTGAGGAAAACGGAGAGCCGAGTTCGAATTCCAGACGATTCCTTTAGATTCACTCCCGTGCTAATATCCGTGTGTAAGATATGAATCCTCTTCTTCTTCTCTCAGCGATGGGTAAATAGCAGGACATACCAGGCTCTATAGTCTTGGATGGCAAGAAAGAAATGGCAACCTACTGCGAGAAAAAATCTGCCTCGTCAGTCATGTATCGAAAGATACATGATCGTCTAAGCTTGTATCACGCATAGCACATAACTGACTGACTGACGGAGCATCTGCTGAAATATGAGAAGCCACTAAAAATAACGTTTAACGTGTTAAAAATCTTTCGAATTGATAAATAAATAATCCATTCCTTCTTTAGAAAAGAGTTATATAGCTATTTATACGTATAAAATATTGCACAATGAGAACTAGTGAGAATAAAAGTGTTCATTGTAAAATAACAGAGATAGAATTTATATTATTAATAATAAATATATATTTGTTGATCATGGTTTGGTACAACTCTGAATTTCATGCGCGCAAAACTCTTTATGTAGTATCTGAAGAATGGTGCTTACATGAAACTAAGAATTGGACAAAACATTGATACATTGATACATATATATATATATATATATATATATATATATATATATATATATATATATATATATATATATATGCAATTTTCGTTAAACACAACTGACACAAGCTGCAGTGCTTAAGTTTTTTATATAACTTTTCATGTGTTCTCTTAAATTTCTAAGCTAATACTCAATAGTATCAACTATGAACACGGCCACAATGTGCTGACCGTGTTTGGAAAATAAAATATTCTTATAACTCTAGATATATACGTAAAACAATCGATATATTCAGTTAAAATTAAAATAAAATTCATCCTTGATAAAAGTACAGCCAAAAGCACTTGGATATATAAAACAGTGGGACAATTTTTATATAATTGATGTACTGAAAAAAAAAAAAAACAAATTATAAGAACACGTGAAAATTATATAAAATCTTGTCAGTTCTTTTAACGAAACTTACATAAAAAGAGAGATTGCTGTCTAATTATATATATATATATATATATATATATATATATATATATATATATATATATGTGTGTGTGTGTGTGTGTGTGTGCAAATATATAGAAAATAGGAAAGAACAAGTTAGGTAAATAATCAAAAGAACTTTAGTATTTTTATTTATATTTAAAAAAAACAGTGCTGTACAAAAGTTAAGTATAAATTATTATTATTATTTAAAAATATGATTCCTTCGCTACATAAGATTTTTGGTATCCCAAAATTTTGCTTGAAGATGAAACAGAGCTTGATACTTTAATTCAATTTAATTTTAATAATTATATTCATGTTTTTCTACTGACCATATAAATTTGTTTTTTTTCTTTAGTTTTTGTTAAGAGCTGACTTTTGTTTAATTTAGTGTAACCAAAACAAACTCAAAAAAACAAAACAAAACAGTGACACGTCCTTCACCCACTCTATGGTCACTTGTTATTATTCGGTATATAATTCTAAAACAAATGTAGAATTATTTTATTTAACAATAATACATATAAAAATATTTTATATATTATTTTCCAGTGCGGTAGATGTCTGTGTTTCGCGTATGACACCAGTTAAAAGATAGACGTATATTTGAGTTAAATATGATTTAACGAGAACAGGCTTATCCACCATAGTGCCAACATTCAGTTCTTCATAAGAAATGTGAAATTAGGAAATACTTGAACAAAAACAGAAGAATTTTGGAGAGTTTGTCTACAATTTTGATTTGGGTGTAAAACTACCTAATCGAATATTGGAAATCATATCTTTGTAAAATTAGAAATATACTACTTATAATATATATGCAGGTTTGAAGATATTATGTATGAACTCCGTTCTGCTTCCCACAGTATTTTGTGGTTTGGTCCTTTAAATACTGATCTGGGCATTTCAACGTGGTGTAATGGTTAACAAGTTTGTCTCGCTAGATCAGTTAGTACTGAGTTCGATCCTAGCGCGGTACTTCCGACTTTCGGGCTTGCGTCACACCTAAACTATGCTTAGTAAAGGTACTTGGACGTGGTGCAATGGTTAGCAAGCTTTCCTCGCGTGATCAGTTGCAGCTGCGTATGGCGTTCGAGTCTCAATTGGGACGCCCTAATTTACGCCTTGTGCCACATCTAAGCTATGAAAATCTCCATTGAAATACTGATTTTTGGAAACGAGTTAGGACGGAAATCTTTCGGCACGTATTTGTATTATGATAAATCCTACAGGAACATAAATACAAAACATTATGAGACGCGTATATATATATATATATACACTAGTCTTTAACTAACACGAAGAATATACGCAAAATTACGTATGGGTCCACTATAGATTTAAGTACATGTATATAGATAAAAAGATATTATGTTGTACTAATATTTATGCACACAAATAGATTCTTCGAATGTGTATCCATACACGATACTCATACGTTCACACAGAAAGCGCTCAATATATTGACTCAGCTTAGCTCCTTCGTTGCTTAGATTAGATTCCTTGAGGCCAACCCGAGAGAAAATTAAAAAGAAGTGTGTTTGTGCTTGTGAATGAGAGGAAAAAAGTAGGGAATGAGTGAAAAAGTTTGAGACATTTTTCTTGTTATTTGATTTCTTTTGCTTTGAACCAGCAGATTCCACACAATGGGACGGGCCGTTGCTCCCAGAGGCGTTCTGATTTTCTTATTTGATAAAAAAAAAAGGTCGACTAATTCTAAGAGAGTGAACCAATCGTTTGTCAAGCGATAGAAACAGCCTAGTTCGTGTTATCTGTGATGGCACCACCAACTGTGCTTTCTCGGCTTGTAAAAAAGATACTTTCTCGCATTTGTCGAAAATGCCAATTTTGTTTGAATAAGATTCCTACAAAGAAGACTACATATATTACACGTCGGCAAATAGAAGAGATCTTATCTCACTTTAGCACATATTTATTCTGCAATATACATTTTTGATTGCCTAAGCCAAATATGACAGAGAATGTTAGTTGTTTGGAGCATTTACATAAATAACAATGTATTTTATCCCAAGACAGTAAAGAGAGTACGGGTTCGTTAAAGAGACAATGGAAGACAAAATACAATATTCATACTCAGAATGGTATCAGAAAGAACAACACAGTTGTAAAATGACGTATACCTCTCTTTTATAATATTGTAACCTAGGAAAGGTTACTGAATAGAATAATCACACGAGGGATGGTAATGAACGATAATAATTAGGACAAGAACAACACATATAAGATTCGCATAGAAGTAGTCATCTTCTAGAAATGAGTCAAAGGAATTCCACAATGAATCTCCAACTGCAGGATATCTACCAAACGACGTCTGATGTGGCACAAGGGCAAATTTAATGTAGGCTCGACCAAAAATTCCCCGTAGACCCTGTATAAAACAGGTTCGGGTAGCTGTTTCCCAAGACGAGACTCTGCCCTTCGACATAGACTCGTCTGGGAATCCCCTCTTCACGGAGGCAGAGAGTTTGACCAGCACAGCTGGAGACGAATCTCCAACTGCAGAATATCTACCAACCACTTCACGCGATCAGATGTGGCTCAAGGACGAAGTTAATGTGGGGTACCCGAGACCGTAGGCTCGGCTAAAAATTCCTCGTTGACCCCGTATAAAACGGAATCGGGTAGCTTTTTCCCCGAGACAAGGCTCTGCCCTTCGACATAACATCGTCTGGGGATCCACTATGCTCTGAGGCAGAGAATTTGACCAGCCGAGCTGGTGACGAATCTTCAACTGCAGACCAACATACACTATTTACTACTGTATTTATGTGAATGGAGATATACCCATTATCGTCCGTAGGCATTCTATAACATCGATTATGAAAACATCACATCGCAAAGAAATATTGGAACTGTTACTTAAGCATAATATATTTGCAAAGAATATTACAATAATCCAAAGAATTATGCTGGGGAAAAGCCGCCTGCCTACGAATAGAAAAATGAATTCAGTAAATATGCAAAAATAGAAAGAGGTTTCACCAGACTTATTCAACTTTTACTGTGAGGTTATTATGAGGATTTATTATTTGGCGACGGCAGCAGACACAGAAGGGAAACTACTACAGAAGATAGTAAAGGAAAGCAAAAAGAAAGCCCTAAGCATTAAATGTAGGAAGACAGATATATATATATATATATATATATATATATATATATATATATATATAGCAAAAGAAGAGCCCAACATACGAATAACTAATTCGAAACGACAAAATCAACCAAGTGCAAAATTTGGAAGTGTTTTAGTGGATGACAGAAAATGCTACATCAAAATACGAAGGCACATTGAAACCGCAAAAATGCTTTCCAAAACCTAAGTAAAGTACTAAGAAACAGGAAAATCTCATTAGAAACAGAGAAAAAAAGGACTTAACTGTTATATAATATCGACCCTCCTATATAGCTATGAATTCTAGGCAATTTAATCAGAGATATAGAAAATAATTTATACAACAACAATGCGGTCTACAGAAGGAAGCTGAGAATACCAAGAACTGAACATTTCAGCAATGATAAAATGGAAACAAAAAAGACAACTGAAGTTCTTAGGGCACATACAAAGGGAAAAGGGATTGGAAATTTTGATAGCCAAATTACATACAAGAGAGAGGGGGGGCAAAGCAGCGCATAGCCTGAATGGCGATCTTGTAAAAATGGTTTGTAAAACAGGGATGAGGAAACATAGCGAAAAGACAAGATTTACAAAGGACAGGAAATTGTGTCCTGCCATGATCGTCCACGTCCTGAAGGGATACGGTGCATAGAAGAAGAATGGCGCTATGGCAGTGAGTGCTATTTTTGGGAGTATGTTCATAAATGACAGCGTATTTAAGCCCACGTCTGAATTAAGAGTAATAGTTATGATCGAGTCATAACAGCAATACATTCTGTAAACGTATTCTGGTTTTTTGACTCCTTGTTTGTAAATTAAGTAACCGTTTATGAATTAAAGGAAGATCCCAGTGATTATTTGTTTTAATCATCTCACAGCAACCAGTGATAAAAGCTATTTAGATGTAAAATGTTACTGAGAGTGACAGAAACAGGGAAAAAACAGGTTTCAAAGAGACAGAAAATAACGGTTGGTATTCCTTTGCACGAAGTATTTTTCTGTATGTCGGTTAAAATAACAGAACATTTTCTTCAGTTATTATTCTCTCTTTAAATGTTACGTACTTTTAGGAACGGGACTATCTCGGCTCTCTCTGTATTGATTTCCTTCATTAGTACAGTGCCATTATTTCCTGGATAGAATAGTGGAGAGTATTGTTTTCAGCATTTGAATTCATGCTATCACTCAGGGTGAGTCGGCCTAGTAAACATTTTTATTTAATGCATAACCTGGAAAGAGAGTAACTGGATTAATGCCTTACCCAAAGGCATTAGTGCTTTGTATAAGGTGAACGTTCATAAAAAAATGTTTATGATTTTCTATTAAAAACGCGTTTACTCTACAAAACACTTAGAAATCTTTATTCATTATTCATTGACTTTCTACAAATGCATTTTCATTTATCTGAATGCAGTGATTTGCGCATGCGTCTTCGCTTACAAATCCTTAAGCATTTATATGGTTGCACCCGAGTAATAAAAAACGCAGATGGAAGACATTAATTTCAACGATAACAATTAAATATTAAATATTGAAGACGTAAATACAGAAAATAAACAAATTTAACGACACTTAAAAGAGGAATGACATTGCAAAATGAATGAAAAACAAAAGGAATACAATATTAGCTTTATTCTACTATTCCTACTACTCCTCCTCCTATCTCGTTAATACTGCTACTATTACTTCTATCTCTGATAATTCTACTCTCTACTCTATTTCTACTCTAATACTTCTATCTCTGATACCAACTGCTTATCCTCGGCATCACATGGAGAGACGAAGTTGCCAAGACTACTGTGCTGGAGCAAGCAGACGCCCAGAGCCAGGCATCTTCTCTGTGAACGTCGTACTTGATAGCTATGTCATATGTATTTCGAATAGATGACGGCTTTATGCCAAAAGATATCATGTTCAGTGAGCAATCCACGAGACACCGTCCGGTGGGCCACTCTGCACTACGTTTCAAGTATACTTGCAAGGGAGCTGAAACTCAAGGTATAAACTCTAGCAGCTGGGATCAGCTATCAGGCGATCACAGCGGTTGTCGGCAGGCTTTTTAAGGAGGAGTCACGAAGTGTTGGAAAAGCGAAACTGTTAGAGGTGAGATAACAATGCAAGAGAAAGAGAGAACAGTCTCAGACCTCCATTCCACATTCCGGCCTCGGCTATCCCACCTGCAGCAGAGACTGCCATCTCCCTCGGTGCTGCTCACAAAAGGATTGTGTTTCTACCAGACAAGGCGCTACCATTATCCAGCGCGAGAAGTATATTACTACGAGAAACTAAAACTATATTGCTTGTCTGAAAGAAGGCCCAGCGATATGAGATGCTTAACTAATTCAGTATTGATTAGGGCCTCTAGTAGTTTTCCCAAAAGAGGTAGAATGCTAATAGATTGATAGGTGAAAATGTCAGAATGTTCAGCATAGTTGTTAAAAACTGGAACAACAAATGAGGTTCTCCAACATGAAAGATGTGGCGAGTTATTTATTATACAGTTTAGAGAAAACAGGAGCCATTTCAGGAGCACACTTCTTCAGGACTATTACACGCTTTGTGAAAATCCAGATTAGGGATGATAGAAGGGTTTATATGTATATCACTCAACAGAGACTCGATTCTAAATGGAAAGTTAGGCAATGATACTCCAGTTGAGTCAAGAGTAGAGTTTAAAGAGAATTTACGGGCGACGCATTCAGTCTTATCACCGGAAGTTGTTAACGCCTCAAATTGATTGAAGAGAGGAGAAATAGAACATTTACACTCATTTAATACACTATTACAGAGCCGCCAGTAATCATAGAAGCCAAAGTTGATAGATGCAATATGGTGCCTCATTCTCTCAGAAAACAGAGACTTAGTTCGTTCAAAGTCACGTTGGCATTTATTACATGCAATCTTTTATGACGGGAACTGTTACGCTGGTATAGCTGGAAATAGTGGTTCGTGTGGGCTATAGCGGCAGAACATGCTGGTGTGAACCGTGGAGAAGATTGATGTTTCACCTGGTAATTCGCAGAAGGAATGAGAGCCTCAATACCTGCTTTGACCCAAGAGGAAACATCGGTGACGCAATTCTCAATATGAATATATGTGTGTGTGTGTCTGTGTCTGTATGCATGTGTGTGTGTCTGTGTCTGTATGCGTGTGTGTGTCTGTGTGCGTGTCTGTCTGTGTGTGTGTGTAATGTGTCCGTGGCGAGAGCATTCGCTTTCTGAGACCCTGGTTCGAATCTCACCATGGTCGATTTCTCAGGAAGGAGTTTTCCTGATGTTATCGGTCTGGAGCGGGAAGGATCCCACCGTACGGCACCTTTGGAAAGTGCCTGAAAACCATAGCACGGGTTGACCCATGCCTTGTGAGTGATATTGGATAGACGCAACACTTGATTCCGTCGATGGCTGTGCTAGCAACACGTCACAAGTCATCGTGTCCGAGGATCTGAGTGTGCTGGTGTTGTTCACATTGTTGATCATTCTAAATAACACG
This sequence comes from Acanthosepion pharaonis, assembly GCA_903632075.3. NCBI lineage: Eukaryota > Metazoa > Mollusca > Cephalopoda > Sepiida > Sepiidae > Acanthosepion > Acanthosepion pharaonis. Next base: position 1,022,400 of record CAHIKZ030005267.1, on the reverse strand, counting down.
CTCTAAGGCCTGCTTAGCATAGTTGCACCATAAACCACAGGTTGATTTTGTGGGTGTTGAACAAATACAAATGTGCCTAAATGAGAATCTGCAACAGGGATTGATTGGTCACCCTAGTAGAGGGGTATCCTCGAATATGAGTGGCCAGCTGCTTTATTGAAAAGACTCCAGCGAGGATGCTTCCTCGAACAATATAATCTTAACCTCTTGAAGTTACCTAATGCATGTATACGTATAATCTGCACTTATTTATCCCCTTTCACCTCCTACTACCATCCATGAGCCTTGAGTATTAAAACTCTGTCTTGAGTGGCGCTTGTCATGCGTGAACATGTACTAAAAATATATATCGTAAAATCTTCGTCTTCTTTTCAAGATTATACATAAGTTCTTTTAAATCCGTCGTATCAATTTTTATAAAATCGAAAATATATATTAATTCAAGACTGAGCGAATGTGAGTTTGCGCGTGTTATACATAGAAAGAGAAACATAGAGAAAGCATTGAAGGAACAGAAGCATGTTGGGTTTAACAACAAATGCCAACCTCTGCCCGACCTACATCTCAATTCATCAAGTGTTATTTTTTATTTAGTTTTTTCTTCATCACATACAAAGTGACAATTTAAATGAAAAAGACAGAAAAGAAATAAATAAAATGCCATTAGGGTAATCGGCTTTTGGTGTGAAATAATTTAAGAGTGACTTAGAATTGGTTTTTGGTTATTTCTGGACAAAGAATTATCGTTAATTGTAGTTTTGGTTTTATAAAAGTTGATGGCTGCATGGCGTTAAGCAGACGGTGAGTTGATGGCAAAACGCTCTCGAAGAATACAAGAGAAGATTGAGTCAGGAGGATGTGGTCGGTCGGCTGACTGGGCTGTAGGAATGTTTGATTTTTAAATCGACTTTTAAATATAATCTTGTCTTTTCTGTTTCTTTTGAAAGTTTGTTTTTTTTCCTTTTCATTTTATATTAGATTAATCTATTCTATGCGTTTTCGCTCATGAAGTTTTTATTCGATGTTCAAAGGCTTCTTCTTCTTCTTCATCTGTGTCCTTTTAAGATGTTATTGGATCATGGACAATTTTCTATCCTTTGTAGCTTTTTAATATATATATATATATATATATATATATATATATATATATATATATATATATTTGGTATCTCTCCTAAACTCTGTTCAGCCATCCATTTACACAAGCTCGTTCGTTAGTTAGGTTATACGCCAGGGTTCTCAACTTTGCTTGCCCTATGCCCCTTACACAATTTGTCAAAATGTCATTCCCCTTCTTTTAAAGGTGACAGACCAGATAGGTAAAATTCTATAATTGCTGTCCTCTCTTCTCCTCAAACTTACTGTAGTCACAATTCACCCCGGAAAATCCAAAATTCATCCCCTGGAGGTAAATTTCACCCTTGTTGATAACTCATGTTATACGCTGTTTTCCTCCGTTCTTCTTGCCTTCATTATTTCCTGTGAGTGTTAAATTTCCCAAGACCGCTTTCCTCATTATGTACCCCAGAAATATTAACTGTTCTAAATTATATAACGTTAGAAGATTCATGATTGAAAACAGTAATGGAAGTGTGTGCTCAATGCTAGAGTATTTTTGAATCATTGGATTTTTCCTTTCTTCCACTCCTTTCTCTACATAATCTTTTATTATTTTTCTTCGTTCTTACTTTTTCTTACTTTTCTAATTCGTCTTCTTTTTTCTGTTTATTTTTCTTCACTTTCTATTTCTTTCTATGTTCTTACGTCTTTTCCTTTTCTTTCCTCTCTTTCCTTTTCATCATCATTTTTCTCCCCTGAATTTCCTTTTTTTTCTCCGTCTTCTTCTGATTTTACACTTTGTCTACGATTGTGCTATTCTTCTCTTCCTCCATTTTCATACTTATGATTTCATCTTTCTTTCTTTTTATCATTACAACCCCCTTTTATTAGTTTTATCAATTCTTTTTTCATCTTACTCCTTTCTCATTATGTCCTACTCCTTTTTCTTCATCCTCCGCGGCTCCTGTTCCTTCGTCTTAATCACTATTTCTGCTCCCTTTTTGGTCATTATCCCAGACGCCGTCTCTTTCCTGGATTTCCGCGTTTTAACCTTGCTTCTTTTTTTTTACCTCTTCTTCTATTCATTTACTTTCCACTTTTATGATATTTTCTCAAAAGATTCAAGGTCTTAATTATTCACTTAATTTCTTTTTTTCTTTCGTTTTATCGAGAATTTTCTTTTGTGAATTTATTCCTGATCATTGCATTTTTTCTATATCATTAATATTAATTCTTTTCCTTCATTTATTTTAGTTTGCGTTTATTTTTCTTTCCTTTTATGTAATACGTTTTTTTTGTTTTTTTTTGTATTTTCTTACATTTCTACAAAAATTGTTTTATTCCTAGTTATAGATTTTGTTCATTTTTTTTTTTTTTCAGATTTACATACAATACCCTCTGCTATACTTTGCTTTTTCTCCGGAATTTTCTTTCTGTCTTTCTTTCTTTCTTTCTTTCTTGTCATTGCATTTATTATTTTGCTCATTATTTGCTATCCGTTTTCTCTTTCTTTCTTTCTTTCTTTCTTTCTTTCTTTCTTTCTTTCTTTCTTTCTTTCCTGTCATTGCATTTATTATTTTGCTCATTATCTCCTCTCCGTTTTCTCTTTCTTTCTTTCTTTCTTTCTTTCTTTCTTTCTTTCTTTCTTTCTTTCTTTCTATTGCATTTATTGTTTTGTTCATTTTCCTTTCATAATCCCTTTTTATATCTTCCTTTCTCTTTTTCTTTTTCTCATCATTACATCTATTACTTTTATTAGTTTTCCTACACATTCTTCACTTTTTTTTTCGTTTCCTATTTCTTCCTTTCTTTTCTTCTTTTTTGTTTGTTTCTTTCTTTCTTTCTCGTCATTGCATTTATTATTTTGTTCTTTATTTTTTTCCGTTTCCAATTCTCTCTCTCTCTCTCTCCCTCTCTTTCTTTTTCACGGCATTAAATCTACTACATATATTACTCTTCCTCTTTACTCTTCACTTGCTTTTTGTCGTTTGTTCTTTCTTTTCTTTTCTTTCTTTCTTTCTTTCTTTCCTTCCTTCCTTCTTTCTTTCCTTCCTTCCTTCTTTCTTTATTTCTTCCTTCCACTTATTCTATATTTCTCTCTTCTTTCTATTTCATCTTTCATTTATTTCTCGCCATTACACCTATTATTCTTCCTATATCCATCACTCAATTTTCATTTTCTTATTCTCGTCTCTACATTTATCTTTTTGCTCCTTTTTTTCACATTTTATTTCTTTCTTTCATTACTTCATATTATATATTTTACGCCTTTCTTTCATTCTTTATTACACACATCCGATATTTTTCTCCTTTTTCTTTCTTTCTTTGCTTTTCTTAGCATTACACTTACTCTATATTCCTCTTCATTTTTCAGTTTTTCTTTCTTTTTTTTCATGCTTACGCTTATTACTTTTCCTGTCTTTACCTCTCCATTTTTCATTTCTTTTTTTTCTAATTTTCTTTCTTTTTCTCGTCATTATACTTATTCTATACCCTTCTCTATTTTTTCCTTTTACGTTCTTCATCAGCATTACACTTATAATTTTCATTATCTCTCCCTCTCCATTTTCACTCGCTTGCTTTTTTTCCTTCTTTCTCACTTTCTTCCTCTCTTTATTTCACTCATTCATTCATTTACTCTTTCTTTATTTTTCTCTTCATTACTTTCATTATTTTTACTTCTCCATTTTCACATTCTTTCTTTCTACATTTATTATTAAATAGTTTTTTTTTCAAAATCTTTCAGTTTATCTTACTTTTTTTCTATCTTCTTATTTGCCGTATCCATTTATGTCCATATGCGATCACGTCCCTCCACATCTTTCTGTTCCTTGTATCCCTTAATAAGTTTTGTCTTTTAGTTATTGTTCGCGAACCCTGTTCTGTCATCCATTTGCTCAAGCCCATCTAGTATGTTATGCACTGCTTTCCTCTGTCCATCTTTCCTTGTCTGTCCCGTGAGTATTAGATTTTCCAAGTCCTCTGTCCTCATTACGCGCCCTAGAAATTTGAACTGCTTCTTCTTATCAGTCAGCAATTCAAGTACCATACTTGATATACGCTTAGGCGATCATGTATCTTTCGATACATGACTAACGAGGCAGATTTTTTCATGCCATTTCTTTCTGCGGTAGACTGTTTGCCAACCAAGCCTAAAGAACCCGGTTCCTCCTGCTATACAATCCTTGTATCTCATAGTAAGATTGCCGCAGTAGGTTGCCATTTCTTTCTGTGGTAGACTGGTTCCCAACCCAGTCTGGGTTACAGTTGTTTGTGTATATGTATATATATATATATATATATATATATATATATATATATATATATAACTAGTGAGTTAGTCCAAATGCCTTGACTCGCTTTATAGTCTACCAATAGAAGGTTAACATTAACAGAACATTCTATCCGTCGTGTATAAAGGCGGTCATTTTTGTTTACCCTACCCGAATAACCAGTGCCAACCTGTCAGGCGAAGATGAACAGAAAGAAGTACTACGCTCTGCTACTTTGCTGCGATATCCACTGCTAACCTGAACTATGCTTTCCTACTGTCTCCGAAATATTCACTGCTAACCTCTGGATTCTATACTCAAAGACGACCGTCATGATGTATAACAGTCTGTTGTGTTGCTCCATCTATAGTTGGGGAGGAGGTGGAGAGTTGGATTCATACCTTTCCCGAAGGTATCTGTGTATAGGAGAATCAAATGAACTCGATTGGAATTCGAACTCGGCTCTCCGATGAGCCAATATCTATTACACCACAGCACATATTCCATCTGATACTCACCTTAATAGTTTCATCTTCTAATGTTTTATTTTTGACCAATTGTATTGTTTGTTTCTACTGTTTCTTTATATTTCTTTATAGTTAGTATTATACCTTTCTCACATTATACAGCAAACTGTAATTAATAAACTAACTTGACATTGTGTGTGTTCTAGTAGCGAATTCGTTTATAAAACAGAAAAAAATAATGACTTAAAACCCTGCCATTAAGAGAGAAATAAAACAATGAATACAGTTTTATTTTTAACTCCGCGTGCATTTGAACTCTGGGTACGCAAACATGTCTGCTCTTTTTCTTTCTTTTCCTTTTTCACTGATTTAGCGGTAGCTGCAACCCCTACGGCAATTAACTTAGCTATCGTAATTTTTCTAGAATAACTCTTTCTCACTGATCGTGAAATAGCGGGGTTCAAGTTAATACTTTCGATACAACCGAAAGTGAAATGGGAATGTTCAGTTTTGACGCGCACAGCGTAACATCACGCGGATTTTGCAATTTATGACGTTAAATTTGTTTGAAAAATACTATTCTGCTGTGCTGAACTGAAAAAAAGATACAAGGGTGGAATAGCAGGTCAGATTGAGTGCTTTCGCCTTGGTTGGCAAACGGTCTACCACAGAAGTAAATGGCAATCTGCTGCGGGAAAAAAAAATCTGCCTCGTCAGTCATGTATCGGAATATACATGTTCGTCCAAGCGTGTATCAAATATGGCACTTGAATGACTGACTGATTAGTAAGAAGAAGCAGTTGAATGTCAATCACGGTGGAGTAATCGATAACGGCTCGGGTCACATTCACTTAGGTGCTAATATCCTTGGGAAAGTCTGAATCTTCTTTTTCTCCCCGCCTCTCCCAAATATTGGTAAATAGCAGAAAAAAATCGGTTTCTATAACCTTGTATGGCAACTGGTCTACCCCAGAAAGAAATGGCAACCTACTGCGGGAAAATATCTGCCTCGTCAGTCATGTATCGAAAAATACATGATCGCCTAAGCGTGTATCACGCATGGCACATAACTGACTGATGTATAATTTGTCTATCCTTATTCCTTTTCCATTTTCAAACCTCTCAGTTTTCTTTTATATATTTCTACGATCAATCTTCTTTTTTTTTATTCTGTACATTATTTTAATATCTTTCTTCATCAGCCTTTTCCCTAGTTCTTATGTTATCTTTTCTTTTGTGATTTTCGGAGTTTTGTTAGAAGCAGTATTTGAACCCCTTCATAGCTAATAGTTCAGACTAATTATTTTTGTAATGAAAAACAAAAAAACATTTCGATTGTCTACTTACTATCTTTCTTAGGGTATGTGTTTAGCTATAGAATGCCATGGAATATTGTTTTGAGAGAGGCTGTGTTTTCTGTCGCATACACTGCCGATTACTCTGTGTGTTTACTCTTGGGATTGTCTTCTGCGACAAATGATAAATAGGCAAATTTCTTTATTCTTTTTTTTTTGCCATGAGAGACCGGTGTTCCTTAAACAGTATGAAATTTCGATTAAATATTGTGACGTTTAGTCACGTCTGGAACAGATATTATTTCCTCCAGACATTTTTATAACAACGTGTTTGATTTTCACGAGCACATCATGAGGAATTGGTTCAACCTAAATGTCTCCTTCACCCTCTGTATCCCTCTTCCTCTCTCTAGCTTTTCACTAACTCACAAACTCACTCACACTATCACTGAAGTGCCATCGCAGCTAAGAGAGAAGGATCTTGAGTCTTTGAAGACAAGGTGCAGTTACTTCATATCATAATCCCTTATGTTAAGCTATGACATCATTAATGCACGTATGTTCATGTGAATATTTCGCAAATGGCTTAAAGAATTTGGTTAGAGAAAGTTAATGTAATTATTATTTATTATTAGTAGTAAAGAGATTGTTATTTATTGTTTTACTTTAATTTGACTTGAAGAAATAAAAAAAGTATTTATTGACAGAAATAAGTTCAACGACAATTGCGATCTAAAGCATACCATATTTATAAAATGAGAAGATACTTAGACGGAAATACTTCAAAGTGCCGCTATCGAGTCTACCCACAGTATGAACTTGCACCCTAGACTTTTCAAATATCTCTCTTTCTAAAAGAAATACTATTTTCCCAAATTAATATACATGACTATATTTTTTTAAATTAAAATGAAACGGTTAAATCAAAAACTTCAAATAATTTCTAAAATTAAATTTCTGAAATTTTCCCTTTAGATAGATTTAATTTGACCCGTAGAAAAATATTATCTAAGTTTGAAATATAACCTTAATTTTTGTGCATATATATTTATATATATATATATATATATATATATATATATATATATATATATATATATATATATATATTTGGGGTATGTAGAGAATGTCCAAACTTTTCGGAAAATAAGACACCTCTATAACACACTAAAAGCATAGGCATACACACACACACACACACACCTGTTTAAACTGAAAAGTGAAATCATCCTTGATAATGTCTAAAATTATATCCGAAAGCGCTTGGAACTATAGAACATTTGGACACAAGAAAAAATAAATTATAAAGCTTAACCGTAGTACCTCGTCTGTCGTTTTAATTAAACATGCATATATATATATATATATATATATATATATATATAACTGAGTGTAAGTTTAAATATTATCTACGTTTTAAGTAAATAAATTGTATAAAAAAATAATAAAATGAACAATTCAAACAGTGCAATAACAACATTTACTCATTTTCGTTCATTCGACATTAAATTACATCAATTAACATCTTCCATACTTTACCTAACCGTCAACAGTCAGGCATAAGTATATTTTTAGCATTCTTAAATGTTTAAATTTTGAAAACCTACTGATATTTTAATTCTATTTATAACTATTTGATTCGTTTTCTACGGACTATCAACACTTTGCAAGTTATTTAAATTGAGGATGTAAGAATTTTCTTTGGGAGATAATAATGGTTTAGTGAAACACGTCTTAGTAATAACCCATAGCTGGGGGAGAAGATGTGGATTCATACTTTTCCCGAGGTGAATATAACAAACCCAAAGGGAAAATGGAATTGGCTTAGAGCATCAGGTATTCTCAAGTAGTCACTCACCTAGTTACTGGCAAGTCTCAACGTTGCTTATCATCAGTGATCGTACGAGAATTGGTGTTTCAACTGTTTAGAAATACATCCTGCAAAATAAAATCCATACAATCGCAATGACTAAGACACTCAGAGGACGTAATGTGTTGGTTGGTACAGAAAAGTGTCCCTATTGCCTTTATTCACACACGCACATAGATAGATAGATAGATAGATAGATAGATAGATAGATAGATAGATAGATAGATTATATCGTATGAAACTGATATTATTTATTTATTATATGATACGATATTTTGAATAGGAAACTGAATTCCAGATACTTCAGGAAAGGAGGCTTTTAGCCTGCCGGACTTTTACGGTTACGGTCACAGATACAACCAAGTATCATTGATAAGAATTTCGCGTTTCTTGTTGAGACCTTTGGAATTCTCACCTGCATCGTTTGTTATCGTCAGTTTGTACCATGCGTGATACACGCATAGGCAATCATATATCTTTAGAAATATGACTGACATGGCAGATTTTTTCCCCACAGTAGGTTGCTTTTTCTTTCTGCGGTAGGCCAGTTGCCAGCTGGAACTATGGAACCCGGTCTGTACCGCTATTTACCCACAGCTGGGGGGGGTGGAGAAGAAGAGGATTCATACCTTTCCGAAAGGTATTAGCACGTAAGTGAATCTAATAGATTCGACTGGAATTCGAAATCGGCTCTCCGCTTCCTGAATCCGAACCGATATCCAATACTTCTGAAACATAATCTAAAAAATAAGGAATATAGGTGGTTGATTAAGGAAAGAAATGCGGTTTCAATCACTGCTAAAAATCACAAATTCTTTAATAAATCTTTCGGTGCTTGTAGGCCAGTAGATATTAGTTCCATTGTTTGAAAAACTTGGTACCCACTTTATTAAGAGTTTCATAAATATATACGCTCTATCACTAATATCGAGCATTTTAACACCTTCATATAGCATATATATATATATATATATATATATATGAATAAAAATGACAATAGGAAAACTGGTAATTGCTGACGCGTTTCGTCCAATGTGGACTTTATCAAAGCAGAATACGAAAATGAAATTAAATGAACAACGTAACTAATAAAACAAAAACAGAATGTACCTAGCAACTGGAATGTAGAGAAACGCTATTTTCATATTTTTAAATGAGAAATAACGTCAGAGATTGTCACGTGTGGAGAATATTGTCATTATATCTGTGTTTGATGTATTCAACCATTTTCTTTCGATTTTTAAGAATCTGTTGTGCATGTTTGTTTGTAAGAGCATTAATTTTGTTAAGAAAGGTGTAATAGGGAAAAGCCTGGGCGTAAATTGATATTTGGATAATTTTTCTATGGCGGCACTCTCCAAATTTTCCTTTTCGTATTCTGCTTTGATAAAGTCCACATTGGACGAAACGCGTCAACAATTACCAGTTTTCCTATTGTCATTTTTATTCATAATATTGTCTTCTCTACCGATTAAATCGGAGAAATTTTCATATATATATATATATATATATATATATATATATATATATATATATATATATATATATAAATCGGAAACAATGAAACAAATTTAGAAACAAATAGTAATATTCTCCAATTTCATCATTTGGTCAGTTCTTACACTGAGCTCTCTTTTTTTGATTTATATCCTCTTTTGAATTATCCATACGAATTAACAAATAAATAATATATATATATATATATATATATATATATATATATATATATATATATATATATATATATATATAAACAAAAAATGCTGAAAAATATATGGAATAAAGTTGCTAGTTCATCTCTGGAGACAGAAGATAACCTCTGCAGTAGAACATTCCAATAAACACAACAATAAAGTTATTAAATGTATTTTAACTAATAAATGTGGTTGGCTAAGGAAAAAAGGGAATGTTGGTTACATCTCAGCCGAATAGATAATTTTCCTTAGTAAATAATTCGAGTCTTCTAGGACCCTAGATACTAATTTGAATGCTTGAGGAAAGCTGGGGTTTATACCCACAAACGTGTACCCTATATATATATATATATATATATATATATATATATATATATATGGCTTTGAAGATGACGGAACGAATTCTTTGAAGGAATCTTTGAAGTTAGGCGTTCCGTCATTTTCAAAGCCATATATAATTTCTGTGGTAGAAAATTTTGTTTAAATACATGTATGTGTGTGTGTGTAAGAATGTATGCGTGCGCGTCTGTCTGTCTGTATGTCTGTCTGCAATTGTATGTGTTATCTGTTTATGTATATATGTTGCTTATATATGTACGTTTTATTTACGTTTGTTTTCAACTGTATGTTTTCATGTTTGATATTTCTGTATGGACATCCTGGCCAAAACTTGACGAGAGAAGTTACTGCAAGCCCTTTTTTTTAATTCCGGAACATAACTTCAATTAAGATGAAATTGATCACGGAATTTTTTATTTTATTTTTTTCTGCAGAATATCGTACATGTTTCATGTTTGTTTTAATGTCTTAAACATTTTGATGTTCCATTAAAAATGTTTAAAAAGTCCATTTTAATAAAATGTCATATTTGTTTAAAAGAATCTGTAGAACAAGACTTGATGTGATATGATGTGACGTTTTAATCTGTTCATATTTTAATTGCTATGTTACATGATTCTATTGCCATTTTCCTGCTTCTTATATTTTCTCAGCAAAACCTTCGGACATTCAAAAGATAAAAATGTCATCTTAAAATATTTTATTGTTTATGTCTGTTCTTTTCTCTAATTAAGCAGATTTTAAGCAAGTGTTCGAAGAAAAATATTTGAGAGTCAGTTAACTGAATCTTTGTTTTTATGACAAAGATATTTTGACTGGTTCATATATATATATATATATATATATATATATATATATATATATATATATATATATATATATATGTTCATTAATGCATGCTTCGTTAAATAATATAGACAAGTTTTGCCTATTTATTTTAAGTAAATTTCTTTCATATTGTCAAATAAGCTTTTTAGTATTATCACTGAAACACGAAAGAAAATCACCATGTTGATACGTGTTTTTATTGTTAATCCCGTCTAAGCTTTCAGCTTACATAAGCTATCATCCGAGATTATACGTACATTACAATAAATTAAATAATAAATTAAATAACAAAGATGGTAATTTTTGTTTTTAGATTCGTTATGCAGACATTGCAACAATGATAGTTTTTTTTGTTGTTTGCATGGAAGATTGCTAAGCAACGATAAATTCGTGCATATGAAACCCAGGAAGCAAATATCGCATTGCGGTTCATGACAGGATTAACAATAAAAGAAGGTACCAACATGGTGATTTCCTTTCGTGTTTTAGGGATAATACTAAAAAGCTTATTCGATAATATGAAAGAGATTTACTTAAAATAAATAGCCAAAACTTGTCTATATTATTTAACGAAACATGCATTAGTGAAAAAAAAATGGGTAAATACAAATATATATATATATATATATATATATATATATATATATATATATATATACAACCTGGTACAAAAGTTGATTTCTATTTTAAAACTTAAATAACGTTTTTAATTAAAAAAAAAAAAAAAGAAGGTATATAATTTTTCCTTTAGGTAGAATTAATCTGTCCAATGGAAAAATCTCATCTCATTTTCTCATTTCATGAAATGAAATAAGAAATAAAAATATTATCTAAGTTTTAAAAATATATTCTTACTTTTGCTCCACTTCATATATATATATATATATATATACATATATATATATATATATATATATATATATATATATATATATATATGTATGTATATATATATATATATATATATATATATATACACACATATATATATATATATATATATATATATATATATATATATATATATATATGGTATTTATCTGCCACCTTCACGCAAAAGTTTCATATGCGTCAATATTTGGTGAGACAGGACAACCATCAGGCAGTCAGTCAGGAAAGACAGGACCCTGATCACCATACTGATGTGCTACCATACCCAATATTGGCGCATATGAAACTTTTGGCTGAATAGAGGTGGTAGTTAATCACCTTAATATCTCTGTATTGCTCTTGTCATAGGTTACCTTATTCATAGATTTATGTGAAAAATCCTGTAAAATATCTATAAAAGCACTCATATTTACACGCATGTAAAATTCAAATTCTTGCTTCAAAATATATTGATTTTTTTTTACTGATCTTTATAATCCGTTAAGTTCTGGTATCAGTAACAATTGAGTAATTATACCGAATTTCTTTTTTTTTTAATTTATATCATTTTTTACCTTATATTACAACAATATTTAAATTTTGATACATAAATGTCTTTATCTAATTTTCTCTATAAATATAAAACTACATATATTTTCTTACATATAGTTGTGTATGTATAAAGAAATACGCGTGTAATATTTTATAAGTATTATACATTAAACAAAGGCAAAGACTGCTCTCTTTAAGGACTATAAGTGATAAGTTTAGTACACATGAATATTAAAAGCTGGTTGTTTTGTCTTTGTTTTCTTTGTTGTCTCTATCTCAGCAACTCGACAGATCAAACATCCTGACAGCATTTGGTTTCTGTCGTTTTCGACACCTTTTAAAAAATCGTAAGTGGAATCATTTATTGACAAATTGGAAAAATAGAAATTGAACCAAAAAAAATAACGTCCTGAGTATGACGCAGCATATCCGGCAGCAAAGTTTCTGATCGAGAGTTTTTGAGAAGAATGGAAACACTTCTTAATTGCTATTGTTCCCAGGTCCATTCTGTCCTGGGTTGGTATCACCTGTTAGGGTACCACCTATGCGTAAATAGTTACCTCCTCAAAGAAACACTATGAAAGTATAAAAATTGATTTTTATAGTAAAAATATCAATACAATACACTTTTGAAAAAAAATATGACCAGCAATATATTCTTTGAAGAAAACTTTAGAAATATTAAAAATTAAAATATATTATCAGCAATACATTTTTGAAAAAAAGAATTACCAACATTTGACTCTCCGCAAAAAAAAAAAAATCCGAATATACGTCAATGAAACCTAATCTACAAACTGATTTCTTACAAAGAATACATATTCTATTCTTAAGAAAATATCCTTAAAATGTTTTCGCCATTATATAACCTATTGTTGTTGATATACCGTAAAATATAATAAACGAAACCAGACCTAGAAAAATAGAAAATTCAAATGGTTGGCTTATCGTTACCGAATACACTAATCTGGTAGGATGGGTGCCTAATCCCTGTTGCAGATGTCCGCACAAGCATATTTTATGCTTCATGCATATTCACATAGCTATCCTGTACTTTATGCTGCAACTTTGATTAGTTACTGAGTGAGTGCACATAATACGTCGTGATAAGTAGTTGAACAATGTCAGTACGCTGAAACCCTCGATCACGATGACTTGTGAATTTGTGTTTAAAGTGCTCAGTATCAGAGATAGATTGCATGTAAATTTAAAAGTAGACACTAAGATTAACACCAGGCCGAGACGTAATCTCCAGATCATGAATGAAGCAGGCATTTACCGCTTGGTGTTGATCACAGTAGCCACTTTTAAATTCGTGGGCGTGTGTGTATGTGTGTGCTCGCACACACGCGTCTGTGTAATGTATAAACATGGATCCGAGCCGAGACGAGTCTGAAGATAGCACTGAGCCGTGAAATTGACAATCAGCAGATAATGTTGATTTCTATGCCTACACTATATCTATAAATACTCTATATCGAGTACTCTGCCGCTATATGCATAGCGTTCTTCAAATGAGATAGATAGATAGATAGATAGATAGATAGATAGATAGATAGATAGATAGATAGATAGATAGATAGATAGATAAAGCTAGAATCTTATTATTGAATATGATAAAAATATGTGAAATATATACGCTGTTATTTCAATTTGAACAGCGTACCTGGTAGATCTATCTAGCAAATATTGTAACCTTTTCCTAATATGTGCGATATTGTACGGCACAGGTTAATCAATAAAAATGGCGTTGTTATTCCGCCTCTAAAGCGAATATGTACAGCGGCTCAATGGAAAGTCAGATATGTATCGTCAGGAAGAAATGAGGCTTGATATATACCATACATTGTACCTCGATACATAAATTGAAAACATCGTATCCCCGTAGATCGTATAAAGGCTTCCATTTGCTATTCTTAAATGGTTAATACATGCGACACACACACAGAAAATGCCAAATAGTAAAAACGCTGTGATAAAGACAACAGAACGAAAATTAAAGAAAGATTTTATAGAAGAAATCAATATATAATCGCAATAACACATCATGTCAAAATTCAGAATCATCCTTTAATTAATCAAATTAATTTAATATCAAAATTGTCACCAATTATCGATATCGAAACAAAATATATTGCACGATTTCGTCATAAAGACGAAACCTTACAACTTCCCGTGAAAGAAAAACCAAGATATGCATTATTAGCAGCAATGAAAAACAAAATTCCTTTTCATGACATATATCATTTGTCTCTTGCAGTTTAAATTTACTAAGAGTAAATCAAGATTAGAAAATATTGTTATTAAAAATTATTTACCCAACACTTATTTGGAGGGGCAGGCTAACCGGTCAGTAATTCTCGAGTCAGATGTCGCAATCTCGTTCAGAAATTTAAATACCCGGGAAGGGTTTTAACAGCGGATAGAAATTGTGAAACCGAAATTCGATTGCGTATTGGAATAGCAAAAGATGCCTTCGAAAAGCTAAACAAAGTACTAACAAACTAGAAAAATGTTATTAGAAACAAAGAAGATGTGTTATGTAATATATTTCTTTTTTTAGTGATTTTCCAAGCGTAGCTTAGATGTGGCACCCAGTGAAGATCGAACTCACTACTCATTCGTAATTGTGCTAGCGAGACAAGCATGCTAACCATTACACCGCCTCGTGGTGCCCCATGCCGTTCCTTCTATATGGCAGTGAATTTTGAGCAATCTCCTCACAGACGAAGAGAAGACTAGAGGTAACAGATATTTGGTTCTACAGAAGGATGATGGGAATGTCATGGGTGTAATTAACTTTGAAGTCTTAAGGAAAGTGGCAGCAAAAATGATATCTATATTCAGAATAAGGAAGTGATTAAATAATTTACTCATATTAAGGCGAACTTGGAAAATTTGACATTAACAGGACATGTCGAGAGCAAAGAGACAGAGAGATGTGAATGCGACATTAATGGATGCCAGAACGGGTTTTGAGACAGATAGTAAAAAAAAAGATCATTACTAAGAGCCGTAAGGGACAGGATATTGCGGTGAGATATGGTCGCTCACCTCCTAAAGGCACGTGGCACACGGAAGAACAAGAACACTATGCGTTAGTGTGCCCTGATTTCCTTGAGAAAGCCATGAATTTGTCTCTCCATATCCACAACCAGCTATAGACAATTATCAAGTCAGACGGATCACTTTCTCCTCCTCCTTTTATGTGTCGTGTCTCTTCAGGACTTTGTCGATCATGGCTTTCCATAATTTCCTTTTCTTTGTAGCTGTTAATAAATTTTGTCGTTTTGCCATCTTTCCAAACCCCTGTTCCACCATCCCACAATCTGACAAGTATGTTAAGCGTTGTTTTCCTCTGTCCCTCTTGCCTTCAGTATTTATTGCGGGTATTAAATTTCCCAGGCCCCCTTTCCTCATTATGTACCCTAGAAAGTTCAACCGTCTCTTCTTGATGTTAAATATAATTGTCCTTTTTGCTGCCATGCTGCAAAGCTTCGTCGTTGCTCATATTTTCGCTCCAAGGTATTCTAAGCATCGTTCTGTAGAACCATATCTCTGTTGCTTCAAGTTTATTCTACATCTCTGTGGAGATTGTCCAGCATTCAATTCAATATAGGCGGACTGAAATTAAATAACTGTTCAGTTTTCTTTTCTTTGTTTTTAACGATATTTTCTATTTCCTAATACTTTTCTTAGCTTTTAGAAGGCATTTTTTAGCTATCCCAATGTCCGTTCTGACTTCCGTGTCGCACTTTCGGAACTATGTTAAAACACTTACGTGATCTCAAAATTGTTTCAGTATCTCCAGATTAAAACTGAAACAATGTGAAAGTTATTCTGTGAGAAAAATTAATCTTCATACCATCCCCATTATCGAAGAGAGTAGAAAATCTTCAAAGAGAGATTGCGAAAATAGAAATAGATTGGGATATAATATATTGACTTCCCACATTGTTTACTATTAGCGTTAAAGTTTATTTTTGCTACTATTTAAGAATTGTGGTTTGCCAGTAATAGGAAATTTATTATTATATCGACCAAGGCGGGTTAGGCGAGATGTCCTCACACTTTTCCAAAAAGGCTTTTTGTTGTAGCAGATTTAGCCGAAAATCAAGCTTTGTTCCCCCATTCCATTTCCATTGCTGATAATCTCCATGCCAGCCTGCACGCCTGTTTGATAGATAGATAGATAGATAGATAGATAGATAGATAGATAGATAGGACTGGAATTTCTTTTAGGCACATGGCCCAAGGGATTAAGTCGTTGGTTGAGTGATCTTAAAAGTGAATTGACTCAAAGAGTTGTGAGTTCAATACCTGACCACAGTGGAGTGAACAAAATCTTGGAGATTTGAGTTACTAAGTGAAATTAATTGAAACAGATATCTAAAAAAAAAAGTGGGATGATACGTGAAATTAGAACAATCTACCCCCGTGCGCTAAATAAAGGGTTCGATTCAAAATTCTAACTAATATAAACTGAAGAAGGCCGGAGCGTACAACGGCCGAAACGTCGTAAATATGGTAATAAAGAGGAGGAAAACAGTCCGAACAATATAAATAGTGGAAATAGTTACAATGCATCACCTCACAAATATAGAGAGATAGATATAGATAGATATTAATATACATGCTCTCTTGCATAGAATTAAAAAAAAGAACGCTTCAGGCTCCAACGGGCAAATAATATAATAATGAAATCCGATTATTAGAATGGATTCAAGTGTAAGAGAAAACTGGATGAAAGATGACCGTTGGAGATTATAACGGTCGGAGGTGACGAGATCGGAGGCTAGCGTTTAAAGCAAGTAAATAGAAAAGTGCGAAAACGAATTTTAAAATATTCAAATAAGCTTTGTTCTTTCTGCTTTTTGCGTTAGCCGTGGTCAGAAGCAGTCAAACGTTAATGTTGCGACAACAAGACCCCTGACCCGACTGCTTTCCCGCCATAGCCTGGCGCTTTTGTTTTATTTTAGCGCCAGTCAAACTTCTGAACTCTTTCGCATCCAGTTCCTGCTCTCTATGCTTGAGTGACTCCTTGACAAAAGATGTCGAAACGCTGTTTGTGAAAGGTGTTTAATCAGGCCTAAAATTCATCCAGCCGTTAATCTGGACGATGGTAGATAGCCAGGCTCTTTCGGACTATCTCGTTATTTAATAAGTGGATTTATACTGTTTCAGCACATTCTGAAGGATATTCGAGAATAAAGTTAGAACACTGGTCGTGTGGAGAAATAATGCTTGTTTTTGGCGGTGGCGGGAATGGACGCGTTTTCTTAATGGTAATCGAAGTAATTGGAAGTTAAATTTAATTAAACTATAAGTAAAATTTTAAAAACATATTAAACATATAAATAAAATAATGCATCATAAATTAACTAATATAATAGTTTATACAGTTGCATACACATTTCAAAAGATTAATGTAAAGATCATACGACATACATAATAAATTATTATGTATATAATACTATTTGCTTCATCATAATTGCTCCATTTGTCTTCATATTTCATATGCTAAATGTAATCACTACGACGAAACAAAGTAGAGTATTATTTATATAATACCACATCTGTCCCATAATGATTATTACATTTGATTTCATATTTGCAACGCTAAATGTAACAAGTATTATAGGACAGGCGTAATCACGCTTTATAAACTAGAATATAAATTTCGTGTAATAATATAGACTTTATATAATGGAAAGTCATTTTTAGTCCAATGATAGAAACATTATTAAATAAAAAGCAACCAGTTTAAAACATTTATTACAGTGATTATTTTATATAGTCCACGAGAATGCAGATATTGCCAAATGTTTTTTAACATATCAATCAAAATCATTAGTTAAAATATGTTAACATACACACATATAGATATACGATCACGAAACAAGAAAAGCTGAAAAAATTAAAGACAGATGCATGTTTGCTATTTTTCAATTGGACATTTATAAAAAAATCCATCACACACACACACACACACACACACACACACACACACACACACATATATATATATATATTTGCATATACGAAAAAACAATTTATATGTACATGTTGGTATATTTCTGTATGCACACATCTGTACACACACAGAAATATATATGCGTGTATATATATATATATATATATATATATATATATATATATATATATATATATAAAGTAGTACACTGATTTGGGCATGCTAAAACCTAGTTCCTACCTGCTTCCTAAGTTAAGATATTTTAGGGATGGGATAGGCTACATGATACGATTGTGAATTTTCATCATGCCATCATGCATATATATATATATATATATATATATATATATATATATATATATATATATACATATATATATATATATATATATATATATATATATATATACATATATATATACATATATATATATATATATATATATATATATATATATATATATATATATATATATATATATATATATATATATATACATATATATATATATATATATATATATATATACATATATATATATATATATATATATATATATATATATATATATATATATATATATATATATATTTATAATTTTGTTGTTGTACTAAAAATAATGTTGTTCTAACAGGGAAAATGCCTGTATGTATTATTTATGTTGTTCATTGTATATTTCTTGTATTTCTCATGATTGCTATCACCTCTTGCCGTTACTAATATCTATGGTTTTTATTGTTTTTTTAAGTCTTCTTCACTATCGTGTCTCTTTCAGGAACCACTGAAGGTCACCACACTATTGGTAGGTTTCACAGCTCGTGGTTTGTGGTGTTTAAGTTGTACTACAGTTCATATTATATTTTATACTTTTTTTACTGAAAGCCAAAAAAAAAAGGAAAAATTTACTAACAACACATAAAAAATAAAACCTCACCTATCTTTTTAAAATATTTGTAAAAAATTATATATACATATATCAGTTATGCTAATTAGTTATCATAAATTACCCATTATTTGTTTTAAAATATCAAAATTAAAAACAAATATCCAAAGCTATTTTTCAGAATCATTTTATAAGTTATTTAACCGTACCTCAAAATAAGTTTAATCAGAAACAAAT
Source organism: Acanthosepion pharaonis (assembly GCA_903632075.3). Taxonomy (NCBI): domain Eukaryota; kingdom Metazoa; phylum Mollusca; class Cephalopoda; order Sepiida; family Sepiidae; genus Acanthosepion; species Acanthosepion pharaonis. The sequence goes on along the minus strand of CAHIKZ030005267.1, from coordinate 1,003,059 downwards.
TAGTTTATTTCAATTAAAAACTTGCGTGTAAGTAATTTTCTTGTTAATTATTTATTATTGTGGTTTATTAAAAACGAATATACAAATATTAATATATCAACGCAATCATAAGATCTAAAACTGAACTCTTGGCGATGCAGTTCCGTAACCCAAAATACAGCACATTATATACCTATCCTGGACTATACTAAAATAGAATAGTATTATTAAAACGTTATAAAATTCAGTTACAATTCCCAACAATATCTTTAATCAATTTTGAAAATCTCCCTGCTTTACTATTATATATCGAAATTAAATTATTTTGTGAAATAATCTCGCGAGATTGTAGTTAAATATATTTATATTCTGGATGGTATTGTGCTATATTTAGCTGACTTGTACAGGTAGGAGACACAATAACCTACCATTAAAACGTAAAACTGAAAATTATTCCGAACAAAATTTAGACTGAGAGATAAAAAAACAATGAAACATACAATAAAAACAAGGTTTTGTATTTTGTTTGAAAGGTATATGAATTATTAACCATATTATATTGTAGGCCGAATGTGATTTGTCAACATAATACAAAATATATATAGAAGAAAGTGTTTAATACATTTTTATATACCAGAACAGTGTCAAAAAACATTTTTGAGACATTTTTTTGATCTTTATGACTTCATCAGACTAAATTGATGTTTATTTAAATTTTTGTTTGTCAGTAAATTCCATATATATATATATATATATATATATATATATATATATATATATATATATATATATATCAAATATATATATATATATATATATATATATATATATATATATATATATATATATATATTCAATCGATAAGCTTGTCATTTTTCTTGCATTTATATAATTTGGAGCGGAAACTGAGGTGAAACTATCCGAAGTTCATGTTTGTTTTTTTGTTTTTCTTCAAGTACTTTCGGTCGATTCAGTCATTTAGAGTTACTATATCCTATTCGTGTGGTAAGCAAACTTTCATTGGCTACCGTCTGTTATTCTTTAGAACGCTGAATGTTTAAAATAATATAATATATATATATATATATATATATATATATATATATATATATATATATATATATATTACTCTGGATTGCGTTGGTGTTATCAATTTGTAATTACTATTATCCGTTATAGTTTCTATATTCATTAAGTTCCCTATCATGATTCATCTTGGAATCTCAGGATTGTATGTATCGTATCTATTATAACAATTATTTTGTGTCGCAGAAATTAATTAGGTTTATTCGCGTAAATACCATTACATAAAAAAAAGCAGAATACCTGGGAGTCAGCAACAGAGATAGGCAAAAAGTGTAAACTTCAAAAGAGAAATATCCGAATCCTGCAGGTCCAAAAATTTAATTATCTCCTTAGTGCACGAGAATAACAAAAGAGGATTTTCAGAAACTAGGCAAACTATTAGGAAATAGGAAAATTTTGTTAGAAACAAGGAAGATCTTACTAAACTAATGTCATACTTTTTCTCCAGTAAAGTTCTGAATGATTGACATATGTAGAAGAGATACGAGGTGATAGAAATGTGATTCTATAGACGGTTCTATAGTAAGGACTGAGCATTTGAGCAAATATAAGTATATTTATATGTACAAGGAGAAAAAGTCTATTGAAATTTCTGGGACATTTAATGAGGAAAGAAAGCCTGAGAAATTTAATACTCACAGGACATATGGAAAGCTAGACAGACGGAAGGAAATAAGTAATCTATCTAACAAGCTTCTATAAATGGATGGACATACAGTGATTTGGAGGGATATTAAAAAGACAAACCTTGCTAAGAGATGCAATACATAGGAAATTGTAGAGAGACATAATGGCCAACGTACTGAATGTACTCGCCAGACACGGGAATCCATGAATTATTTGATAATATCCAACATGTGATTTCAAATAGTTCGGAGTGTATTATTTGCAGTAAAGAGAAAGAAATGAAAGAAGCTCTATCGATCGGTAAATTTGTCAGCATGTGTTTTTTTCTGTTGGCTAATTTTTATTTAAAAAGAAAATAAAAAGAGATGCGTTCTCTTTCCTTGCAATCTGCGCAATTGATAAAAAATGGTGTAAAATGAAATTTTCACAATATGTGAGAACAAAAACCAAATAAAAAAAAAAGATTTAATTTCAAAGAATACATAGAGTGTTCAAAAATCATTTTAGAAACGTATGTACAGGAATAGAATATAAACGAATATATGAAAATATACAGGACCATAGGAAGAGACAATTTTCTAACTTACAGTGCAAATAAGCAGGGATTCAGCGCCCTATAAGTCCGTGATTCCTTCGAGATATTCCCTGATGCAAACTCAATTGACCTTGTTTGGGGAAACTGCACAAATGCTCAATCAGCATAAAGAAAGTTACACGCATTCATCCAGTACAAGAACGAAGCTGTGGAGTTTTAACGACTCTCGTCTAACTCCTGAGTTCGTTGCTAGTCAAGCGTATTTTATTGGTCATACGCCATGTTTGCTTAAACGGGTGTACTCTCGCAGCAGTAAAATGATCAGGATGAAGAGATTGAGAGAGTATGAATGAGAAATAAAATACTAAACAAAGAGAGGGATAAATATTCGCAAAGGCTGATATGCGGGAGTTTGAGTTATTTGAAAAGAGAAGCCTCGGCTAGTGCGGAACATTCACTGTACAGAATAACTTTATACGACGCTTACATTACGAGATTGTTGAGAGCTTTACGATAGAATAAAAATTAGTCATTCGATCATTACAGCTGTATAGTCGGTTATTATTATACTGCACAATTATTTCAGGCCCATCCGTTTTCTACTAAGTCCAATACACATTAGCCGATACAGGGATTGAACTCACAATCATTATGGCACCAAATTTTCAAACCATCGCTTTAATACACTAGGCAATTATCTCGTAGAACAGTATTGCTAAAAATAATAACTTGATGAAATACAGTGTAACCCGGATGTAAGAGAGTTGTCGGGACCGGAGAAGTCTCTTATATCCGGGTTTCTCTTATATCCGGGTTTGGTCTATTATATATACATTAACACAGGCTCTAATTTGGGACCAGAGAAAATCTCTCTTATATCAGGGTTTCTCTTATGTCCGGGTCTCTTATATCCGGGTTACACTGTGTTTAAAATGGGCAGTAAAACGAGAATAGTCTACTCCCGTAGATGAAGTTAATGGTTCAGTTCAAAATTTCCTGTAGTTCGATATTTAGCTGAGGAAGACCGGAGGGAACATCGGCCGAACAGCAACAAAAAAAGGGGAATATTCCGAACATAAATAGTAGACATCCGTTTATATCGTCATATAAAGTTAGAGACTTGTTTGGTGAAAATTAAGTCCTTTTGTGGTAAAACTGACGTGAGCTCTCCAGGTCGCAGGCCTGATCGATGTTATATGGAGGCCCTGTGCTGCCCAGACTACTTTGCGCCGTCCTTCACCCTCACCTTTTCAGCCGTAGCGACAACAATCAAAAGAACACAGGGTATTACATTTGGGGACGGCTTAGCTGCAAGAATTACCGGAAAGTTGTCAGTGTTGACAAACAAACGCCTTCGAGTCTCCACTCCAGGTTTTCTGTCTGGATTTACTTCCATAGCATTTTCTGCTTGGATATGAACGCAAGGCAGCGGAGGTTTAATATCAGGGTTTTCCTTCCCCAAGATCGGCTACCAACCTGGATTACCTAGCTACATCTACGCGAAGCAGCTTGTTATAAGACACCATTTTTACACATTCGCACATTTTCCGTTATAGAGCTGGACTTAGTTGTCAGAGGCTACTTAAGACGCTTGCCACGGAAGACAATGCGGCTAAATAATATAAATAAATCAATATTATTTTTTTCTAAATATTCCCAAAACTATACATGCGTGTTATACACCGAGAAATATGGTAGGCGCTGTTTTATATTTACGTATAAGCAAATACTGAATTTTCTATAATCATTATGTGTGGTAGTACTCTAAATGAGGCTCCTTACTTTGAAGGTCTAGTGGGACTCAGGTTCACGTCAGACTAAAAGGGGACCTCATATATACAATACATAGCTAAAGATGCTGAAGTACCTTTTACAGCTCCAGAAATTACCTGACTTCCTCCGCTATGCTCTGTCTTTAAAAGGTTAAGATCATGCCATTAATGAATTAATGCTGTCATATCTGAGTGTGAGTTGATCTATCCTTACTTTCCAACCTCAACAGGGTTCAAAGCATTTAAGCAGCTTTGTGGGAAATTGATTATTTTCAACCCTACACCCTGCATACCTATGGGTAATCTATCACTATCTACATGGCAAATGTTTCCACTAATTAAAACCTTTACAGTTGGTATTTGCCATGCTACGTGCTCGGTGTCGGATCATAAACATTCTCTTCTTATTCAGTTAGTAAGAAGGAAGTTTAATTCAAACAGCTTCTTCTTAAGAACCGATACTTCCTTGAACAGACTTCCAAAACAATATTTCTCTGTTCGCTACAATCTTAACTGCTTCAGGTTTAGGCTCACTCGTTATCCAGCCGACATATTCTCATAATTTACACTTGTTGCTTAGCCCTTTTGCGGGGTTGGTCTTGGGGCGACGGTCTTAATTCACGCATAACGCCGAAGTCTTCTTTTTCGGCCGTTGATCGCCAGTTGTTTTGTTCGGAGATAAAATAACACCTGAAAAAAGAAAGGGATTCTAAACTTATCTGTTTCTTTAAACACGTCGACGTGTACATTTTTAAGTAGCCAGTGGTGTCGCTCTATCACCCCCACTGGGGAGCAATTTTCCCGAAACACGAAATAACCACGTCTACGATGTCTAACATTCCCACGCTAGTTTTAACCATTCAAAAACGCCTATCTTTTGTTTTCCTGTATCCGACCTCATAGGTCAAAATGAGGAAGTCAGAGGAAAATACAATTCTCTAAAAAAAATAATAGTCTGCTAGATTTTTATTTAATATTCCTTACCTAACTATAAAAAATTAAATTTATGAATTTTGTTTCAAGTACCGTAATTTCTTGAAAATAATACGCACCCCAACAAATGATTCAAAAATTAAGAAATATATCTATCCGTATGTATAATTCGTAACTATAAATTTTGTCCAAACAAAAAACAAAAAAAAATTACGAAGTCATTTTGTCGACCTTGACATTAAGAATAAAATCGAAACTAAGCAGCTAACATAATGTTGAAAATTACCAGGCGTTTTTCCCGATAAATATAACAAAAAGTGGTGTCTCACGACAGCCATGGATGGCTCTGAAGAGAACATCTATTGGCAAGAAAATGAAGAGGCCGAAGACAATATTGTGAATGATAATTTGTTTAATGATAATTTAGATATTGATTCTATAATAGAAAGTGGCGATATTGATGATGAAAATTAAAATTTCAATAAATTAACTTGATATCCTCCTTCCTTCGAAATTTTCCTTTTTATAGATTTTTTTTTTCGTCAAATAATAAATGCGGTTACCGATAAACATAAATTTATTGACAAAAAGTTTTACAATTATTATTATTAGATTGAAAATGAAAATTGGGATAATATCTTTCTTATTTTCGAACAAGTACGTATTTATTATTATAAATCAATAATGAAAAATATTTTTGTTTAAACCTATTTATAATACTCACCCCTGCTATCATCTATATATCTTACAGCAAAAAATGCGTTTTATTTTCGAGAAATTAAGGTATATTACATTTAATACACTCCTGCTTTTTACGTGTATAAAACAACATCATTAAGTAACCGTCTACTTATGTTGATCTTGTGACTTGTATTAAGCGAACTTTTAGCAAAAAGAAAAAAATAAACATGCGTACGATCGCTTAGTTTCTTACTAACTTTGCGCAGACTGTGTCACATCGTGTGCGCGTGCGCAAGCATTTGTTGGGTTGTGTATTATATTTCCTTTCTACCGGCAGAAGCCATTATTTTGTCACTGTGCTTATCGGCTCACCTCATTGAGTAATATCAGCGAACAAATCTTTCAGTTCTTCGCCCAACCCATCACAACGCAAGGCAACTTAACGTAATATGACGTAACATATCATAAATTCAGGCATTGAAAATCACACCTGCTTATTCATTTACGTGCGTGAAGAAACGTCGGTTAGGTCTCGACCTGGCTCCGTAGAAGTGTTTCGAAATATGGAATAAAAGGCGCGGTTCCGGTTAATATAGTTAAAGCTGTGATTCTGTTGTGAGGGGAAGGAAAATTGCAAGACGGGCAGGCAGGAAGGGAAATTAGAACTGAAGTAGTAAGGATAACTAAAGGAAAGTGGAAGGTAAGCGGCAAAGAGAGAGTGGAGATAAAACAAAGCAAAACAAGAATGAGGATGAACGTAAGAAAGGGAGCTAACAAACAATGAAACTAATTAATAAATAAGGGAAAGAGAAAGAAAGAAAGAAAGAAAGAAAGAAAGAAAGAAAGAAAGAAAGAAACTAACTTAATATACTGAATGAGTAAACCAACGGGAAAAGATACGAAGAAATAAAACTGCGGAAAAGAAAGTGTATGCCAAAGGGAAAGAGAAAGAAAGAAAGAAAGAAAGAAAGAAAGAAAGAAAGAAAGAAAGAAAGAAAGAAAGAATAATTAAGTCAGCGGAAAAGAAAGAAAAATTTTTCAAAAGAGAAAGAAAGAAAGAAAGAAAGAAAGAAAGAAAGAAAGAAAGAAAGAATAATTAAGTCAGCGAAAAAGAAAGAAAAATTATTCCAAAGAGAAAGAAAGAAAAATTAAGTCAGCGGAAAAGAAAGAAAAATTATTCCAAAGAGAAAGAAAGAAAAATTAAGTCAAAAAAAAAAAGAAAGAAAATTATTCCAAAGAGAAAGAAAGAAAAATTAAGTCAGCGGAAAAGAAAGAAAAATTATTCCAAAGAGAAAGAAAGAAAGAAAGAAGAATTAGATCAGCAGAAAAGAAAGAGAGAAAAATTATTCCAAAGGAAAAGAAAGAAAGAAAGAAAGAAAGAAAAAAGAAAGAAAGAATAATTAAGTCAGCGGTAAAGAAAGAAAATTATTCCAAAAAGAAAGAAAGAAAGAAAGAAAGAAAGAAAGAAAGAAAGAAAGAAAGAATAATTAAGTCAGCGGAAAAGAAAGAAAAATTATTCCAAAGAGAAAGAAAGAATAATTAAGTCAGTGGAAAAGAAAGAAAAATTATTTCAAAGAGAAAGAAAGAAAGAATAATTAGATCAGCAGAAAAGAAAGAGAGAAAAATTATTTCAACGGAAAAGAAAGAAAGAAAGAAAGAAAGAAAGAAAGAAAGAAACTAACTTAATATACTGAATAAGTAAACCAACGGGAAAAGATATGAAGAAATAAAACTGCGGAAAAGAAAGTGTATGCCAAAGGGAAAGAAAGAAAGAAAAGAAAGAAAGAAAAAAAGAAAGAAAGAAAAGAAAGAAAAAAGAAAAGAAAGAAAGAAAGAATAATTAAGTCAGCGGAAAAGAAAGAAAAATTTTTTTCAAAGAGAAAGAAAGAAAGAAAGAATAATTAAGTCAGCGGAAAAGAAAGAAAATTTTTTTCAAAAGAGAAAGAAAGAAAGAAAGAAAGAATAATTAAGTCAATAGGAAAAAGAAAGAAAAATTTTTTCCAAAGAGAAAGAAAGAAAGAAAGAATAATTAAGTCAGCGAAAAAGAAAGAAAAATTATTCCAAAGAGAAAGAAAGAAAGAAAGAATAATTAGATCAGCAGAAAAGAAAGAGAGAAAAATTATTCCAAAGGAAAAGAAAGAAAGAAAGAAGGAAGGAAAATTAAAAAAATAAAGAAAGAAAATTGTAGAACATTTAGTTCAGCGAAAATCTGTCAAAGGAATAGAAAGAAAGAAAGAAAGAAAGAAAGAAAACATATGCCAAATAAGAAAGAGAAAGAAAGAATAAAAGAAATAGAAAAGTACAGAATAATTAGGTCAACGAAAAAGAAAGAAATAAAAGTACGACAAAGTTAAAGAAAGAATGAAATAATTCCGAAAGAGTGAATAGTAACGGACTATTGAATGCAGAAGAAAGAAAGTTATAAAAAAGAAAAAGAGTGGGCGACGAAGGTAATATTTTAGTAATAAATAAAGATAAATGTAAACTATAGCGGAGTAAAACGGCGAAGAGAAAGGAAAATACGAACAGAGAATAGATTAAGTAACCTTCTGTGTGAAAGAAAGAAAGAAGAAGTAAGCGAAAGGACAAGAACTAAAGAATGAAATATAGAAAGACAGAAGGGATGAAAAAAAAGAAGAAAGATTGTAGAATTCTGACATTTAGAAGAAAGACGAGAAAATAAGAGGCTTGTTGAAGAGAAACCCACGTAAACAAATCAGTAGAAGGAAAATAAAATTTGTGAAGGAAATACAAAAACAAAAAAAAAAGAAACAGTTTTGTAGTGGTAAGAAACTTAAGTATAGCATGAAGAAGCGGATAGTGCTGAAAATTAGCGTAGAGAAAGCGAAAGATGTCTGCTTAAGAGGATTTATGCTACCTTTCGCAATTCGGACCGGATTTTCTTTCTTTATGCAGAAAAAAAGAAGACAATAAGAAACGAAGATAGAGGAATGGTAAAAAAGCACAAAAAAGAAGAAACATTAAAGAAAGAAAGAAAGAATAATAAAGAGAAATAAGAAAAAAAAAAGGAAGAAAAAGCAAAACTAAAAAAAAAAGGAAAAAACTGAAAAAATGTGAGAAGAAAGACATAAATAAATACGAAAGAATATGAGAAAAGGAAGGAATTCTAAATCTTAAGAAATTAAAAATACTAAAGTGATCACCTAATCAAGGATCACAATAAAATTGATTAAAATATTGATTAAAACGATCACAAAAACTGCAAAATGACGGTAAGACTAATGCGGTAAAAGAAAAAGACGAGGAAATGGAGAATGAGCTAAAGAAGATGCATAAATAACAGAATGAGAAAAGAAAAACGAAAGCTTCTTGAGATCCAAAATGAAAGACGAAAATGTAGAAATGGCGCCATTTGTCAAACTATCATTTAAACTTGATTTTTATCATCTTATACATTTTATGATTTCAACTCTCTTCATCAAAACCTATCCTTTTAGGCTGATGAAAACTGATCCTGGCAATTCCTTCTACTAATCTTGAATAATAAAATTAAATCAATTAGAAGAACGAATAAGAAGTAAACATTGTTATTGTTAGTCGTTTCCTGGGCTTCATAACATCAATTCAAACCTTAAAATATGCACAAGCACACTTTCAACTCTTTAAAAGCTTTCCTACTGACCTTTCACACTGTGGCCAGTGTGACGTCTGCAAAACAAGATGGAAGATTCGGTTCATTTATTTGACCGGGAAACTGAAAGGAGCGCGATTTTTCAGTTAGATCCCAAAGATCTGCTCAGAACGAAATCACTGAGTTAGCTAACAATCAATAATAATTAAATTTTACACATTTGATACCTCGAAATTGGATATTGAAGCTCAGTACTAGATTGGCATGTAGGTCTCTATTTCTATAATCTAAAATCCCCAATTCTAGAAACTTTAATGTATCAGGACGATTTTAAAAACTAACTCGCAGTAATTTAGGTTATTAAAAAATAGATAGAAAATTGATGTTATTCTCTTCTTTTTGCGATATGAGAACGGAAAAAGAACTGAGTTTGTTTGAAATACAAATTATTTGTGAACACTTTGCACAATTATCCTAATAACTGCCATTAGAAAGAAAAATTAGCTTGACAATAAAATCTGCCAAAAATAACATCATCATTCGATTTTAATTAAAATTGTGTACGTAAATAATAAATGGCATATCGTGGACATAGAAATCAACCGTTGTTGATTTCTACCTTTAGATTGACTTAAACTCACTTACCCTGAGCTTACATCACGTTGAAACACTGGTTTTTGTACGATCACCGATGTTAAGCAACGACCAGCCCCGTCAGTACCTTGTACATCAATACCAAGATGGGTGACTGCTTGGGAATACCAGTTGCTGTAAGCTTGGATGGGAGCCTGGTGTAACGGATAATGGTGCTAATCGGAGAAACGTGCTCCAATACCCTTTGAGTTCGTTCTATTCACTTACACGCAAATACACTTGGGAAAGGTATGAACCCAACTCCTTTCCCTCAGCTATGGGTTAATTAGTAAGATATGTATCATTAAACCATTATTATCTCCGCAGAAATTTTTACAGTCTAAATATATTTTCTGGCATTACATAAGCTGCAAAGGGTTGATAATCCTTAGAGAATGAATAAATAAAAATCTCACACATTCTGCCTCTTTATATATATATATATATATATATATATATATAGTTTATGAAAAACTAGGTAATCCGTATGGGTAAACCCAAGGAGGATAAAATCCAGAGAGCTCAATGTAAATCCAGAGCAAATAATTTAAATAAAAACAGACCACCTTAAGGTTCCATGTAATAAATTATTTCACCACAGCCCTTTTAAAAGGACTGCGGATCATCAGACATTATTTCCAAAGGTTGGAACAAAAATGAAAAGAAATTTACACATTTTTAAACGTGTCAATGTCTGGACCTCCTCAAGTAATTTTAAGTATAAAAGAATAGAAATTTAAATTACATCTAACTCACTCATGTCTTCTCCCACCCCCTCACTTCTTCACTTCGTTAATTTATGCTTAATACGGCCCGTCAAAAATGTGTAAATTTCTTTTTCATTTTTTGTTTCAACCTTTGGAAGTAAAGTCTGATGATCCGCAGTCCTTTAAAAAGGCTGTGGTGAAATAATTTTATTACATGGATCTTAAAGTGGTCTGTTTTTTTATTTATATATATATATATATATATATATATATATATATATATATATATATATAAAAAGGGTGAGAGAGAAAGAAATTGAGAGTATGGTGCAATTTACCTAAATACAAGACTATTAAAAACTAAAAAATGTATGCAAAATAGATCTATAAAAAAGAATCAAAAGTTATTGTTCTTGTATATTTGCTGTTTTCCATTGGGAATAAAGTAACTTTTAATTCAGTCACTTCTTTCACAAGAAATGGTCATTTTTACAATCTATTCTAAGATCTTTTCATTGGTCTTCCATTGTAAATATCGATCCAATTACTTTTCATTATATGTAACGAAAGTTATTCCCCAGGATAATAATGAGCGATTGTAGATATATAGAATATTCTAAGAAATCTTCTTTATTCTTTCGCACAGACATTGCGACACACACACACACACACACTCACACACACACTCTCACACATATATATATATATATATATATATATATATATATATATATATATATATATATATATATATATATCTGTATATATATATATATATATATATATATATGTATGTATATGTGTATGTGTGTGTTTACGTTTTTGTATCAATAGTTTTAATGCATATATATGTGTGTGTGTATAACAATAGTCAGTCTTACTGCACATATATATATAACGCTCGATTTTAGTAACATGATTTTTTAGCGAAATTTTTATTCTTTTGCACATATATACATACATACACACACACACATATATATAGAGTGTAACCCGGATATAAGAGAAAACCGGATATAAGAGAGATTTTCTCTGGTCCCAAATTAGAGCCTGTGTTAATGTATATAAAATAGACCAAACCCGGATATAAGAGAAACCGGATATAAGAGAAACCCGGATATAAGAAACCGGATATAAGATACTTCTTCTCTAGTCCCGACAACTCTCTTATATCTGGGTTACACTGTATATATGTATATGAATAGTCTTAATTCAAATAGATCAAGTCTTAATGCACACACACACACACACACACACACACACACACACACACACATACATACATACATACATATATATATATATATATATATATGAATGAAAGTAAATTATTCTTTTATACGTCTTTTATTAATCTGCTTTGTGAATTTTCATTTCGTTTCTCTTTATATTCAATACAATTTCACTTTCTTGCGTTTTCTCTGAGTGAGTGAGGCCTCATTTTAAAACATATTAATAAAGTGTATTCATCTTTCTGCAGATACACATTGTTGTCTCATTTTCTTTTTCCTACGTCATATGTTAATACGAGATTTTTCTTTCTCGTTGTATCTCGAGAGCTTTCTTACATATAGTCTGTTCTTAACAAACTCCGATGGTTTTCTTGTCAGCAAGATTTCGTTACCTTTGCTTTTCACTATAAATGTTTCTCTTGGAAAAATAACAGTTACTGATAATGTTGCTTAGGATTTAACTTGTCAGATAGGAATTAAACGAAATTTGGTTAATTTTTATTGCGCTTTTTTTTGTATTGATGTTAGTAACGATAACGAGAATTTATAAGATACCATTCAAATTTACTTTTTAAATTCATCTAAACTCCTGTGACTAATTAGGAATCAAAGTTAATTTTGTAGGAATTCCAAAAAGCGCTATAGCATTTAGTTGGCTTTTATCTGTATTTTAATAATTTCACTCCGAGCAAGGCCACAAAGTCACTAGGTCTCAAGTGGTTACTATGAAAGACTTTAGTGAGGAGAAAAGGGCAATAAAAGAGCAGCAACCAGGAATAGAGATAGCGATTGACGTTGCATTTGATTTGTCTAAGACCTTAGATGGTAGGAAAGATAGAACATCTAAGAAATTAATTGGTTGATTTTGCTTAGTGAGATATCAACCACGATGGGGTTTTTTAATGCCGAAATGTAAATACTTTTGTACGCAATTTTATTTCTTGAGATAATAATGGTTTAATTGATACAAGTCTTACTAATTAACTCATACCTGGTGGGTAAATATATGAACTCACCTTTCCAAAGTGTATTTGCGCGTAAATGAATAAAACGAATGCAACTGGAATTCGAACTTGGATCTACAATTACAATTCAGATCTATTATCTATTCCACCACCCGGACATCTAAGCTTAACGCACCTGGTATTCCTAAGCGACCATCCGTCCCGATACTGACCAGACTCGACGCTACTTAACTTCGGTTAAGCAAACGGGAACTGGTTTTTCAACGAGATGTGATCGTAAGCCAGACTTGAATAGAAATCCACAAGAAAGAAGTGCAAGAAAAGAGACTATTAGAATGAAACTTCCGTCTAGCCAGTTATGTGCCATGCGTGATTTCGATACATGATTGACGAGCAGATGTTTTCTCGCAGTAGGTTGCAATTTGTTTCAGCGGTAGACCAGTCGCCATCCAAGGCTATAGAATCCGGTATTTAACCATAGCTGAAGAAAAGAAGAGGATTCATAACTTTCCTAAACATATTAGCCCGTAAGTGAATGTAATGAATTTAACTGGATTCGAACTCGACTCTCCGATTCTTCAATCCGAGCCGCTATCCATTACACTACCTCTAATTAGTCCAATAGTAAAACGATGAAACTTCTTCGACAATTTTCTGAGTGTGAAAGATTAAAGAAAAAGAAAAAAATATTTGAGATCAAATATCTAGCCTATCATTTGAATGCAACCACTTTCTCAAATAAATCATCAAAAAATCCTTTCAAAAGAATTAATCCTGTAAATCTTAGGGAAAAATAAGACGCTAAAAATCTCAATGAGTTTCCCACGTCATTTCAAAAAAACTGAAAAAACATTCGCTCAGGTGAGGCATGAGTTAGCCACATCAAATCTTTCTCCCTACATTGGTGCAGACTTCAACAGGAAATGTTCTTGAATCGTAGCAATTTTCCCACAGTACTCTAATTAGGATAAACAATGGTTATTAATTTAAACCATTTATTTTCATTATTTATTTTAATATGCAACTTCACAGGAAACATATTTGATTGTCATCGATAAAGATCAAATGTAATTAAGTTTCTTTATACCCACTTTCCTCTTACCAAAAATTAAAGTCATTTTCTGATTTTAATACTTCATTGGATGTCCATTTCATTTGCAAGCATATACCAAGTTGTTTTCAGTACAGCTGTACTTAGAAGCAATAACAATTTGTACTAAATTCATATAGCGGCTGGAATAGTGAAACCGTTGGGAATTTTCCTGCTTATAAAATATGCGTACCGGTTTAAAATAAACGTTTCTCCAGGAAATGTTATAATATGATTTATAACAAATACAGGTGCCGTCTGGAATAGACGGTGAGAATTGTTCACCTTATAAAATAGCCGTCCTTTTCAAAATAAACGTTCTGCGAGGAATATTTCAACTGATTAAATTTATTAAGTTTTAAAATATGTAGTGTATATATATATATATATATATATATATATATATATATATATGTTTAATAAAACGTGTAGTGTATATATCTATATATATATATATATATATATAAATGTGTTGTATATATATATATATATATATATAAGTTTAATAAACAGGGAACAAAAAATATGTAGAATATAAAAAGAGAAAATACATATGTCTGCTACGTTGATATTTTTATTTTAATCGCAGTACCTTGTCACTAGTTTTTAATGAAACTTGTGTATATATATATATATATATCACCTCTTTTTGAAAAATCGCGTCATGTTCTTAAAACAGCCTCATCAGATCGAGACTTTCAAATGGTTGCCACGCATACCGCCTAACCCATTCAAAACATCTATACTGTCGGCTGTATATGTACAACAGCCTTCTTAGATCTATGTTTAAAAATAGCTTTGTGCGAGTGAAGAATATATTTCTTCTTGATTAGCGCTATATAATCGCAAATCTATATAAGATAAGAGAAATCACTTCACTGGGGTACTTTCAACAGCATCAAAAGATGACATGGATGTCACCTATAACTAGAAGAGACCTCCTACACCATTTCATGTAAAAAAGAAGGAATCATCTATCCATACTGGAAAGAGAGATAACAGCTGCGTGATATGAGAGATTTATTTTCCTGAAAAATATCGTTTTATGACAAGGTTTTTATAAATTTCAACCGACAGTAGGGTTAGCTGCTCATTCAATGAAGCCCGAATGTTTCCTTATTAGGAAATAGTTAATATTACCATTCTTATATTAGTTTTCCTTTGCGACACTTCGAAATGCCACAACTTATTGCGCACAGTTGCTTTGTAGAATGAAGTCTAAAAAAACTGATTTAGTGTTGAAACTTGACTAATGCATGGAATAATAATGCAACACAAAATGTACTTAGAACAAAATATATTGAAACAAGAAAGTGTACACAATATTTACATATAGTCTTTTGTATATTCCTGGTAAGACCGTTGCTGGAGAATGTGTTGACTGAGTCGCAGTCGGACAGAGTCTCTGGTTGAATCCCTTGATTCCTTCCTTCCAACCATATTTATATGGCCGGTACTCCACTATGCAAATTAGGTGGATCCTACCACAACATTTAGAATCGATGATTTTGCTATAGTTCAGACCAATCACCAGGCTCGTCGACAGGGTGCATCTTATTCCAATGAAACGCTTGTGGCTTTAAAATAACCCTTCGTCCAAATCGTTACCTACGAGTGAAAAACAAAAAAAAATTCTAGCAGTAAACCAGATTTTATTATTGGATTGTCACCTAGCTGAAGTTTCTAGGACACGTAATGAGAAAAGAGGGCCTGGAGAATCTGATACTCAGAGGTCGAATAGAGGAAAAGAGAGACAAGGGAAAGCAACGCATTATATACATGGCGGGCTTGAGCAAGTGGATGACAGAACGTGGTCTAGGGGAGGTGGCAGAGAGATGAAACTGATTGAGAGCTACAAGGAATAGGGGGAAGTGGAGAGCCATGATCGCCTACGTCCTGAAAGGACAGGGCACATGAAAAGAGAGAACCTACTGCTGTACGTGAGCGAAGTTGTGATAAGGCGTATCTGAGGGGGAGGCCCGCTTCGTCTTTGTGTGTCTCTTTTCAGGGTACTGGTCAGTTTTAGAGCTAGCATGTTTTTTTTGTTTGTTTTTTTTTTTTGTCTTGTCGTCTTTGTCTATAAAAACAATTCCTCTTCATTTAACGACTTCTCTTTGAAGGATATTAATAACATTCTGTCGAAAATAAATGTTTCGGGTATATTTTTGCGACAGGTCCAGCTGTTTCCAATTTAACATGACTGATATTACTACAAGTACTTGAAATGTTAAAACGTAATCGTTTCTGATTTGATTAATTGAATTTAATATAGTGGTCTAAATTTGTTTATTTTTTTTCCTCCTTTTTATTCTCTTACGTTTTCATTATCCCCACAGATGACCGGTTGATTTCTGTGGACATTGAGAGTGTGTGTAAACATTATGAAACGGCTTACATCGTTATTGATGTAAATTACGTCTTAGCAATTTTCTAATTTCTGAATGGCTTTCTCGTTTTCTACGCAAGATCCGATTATTTTCTCGACTTTCTAACGGCAAACTATAATTTTGGAAAGTTAAAATGCCACTGAAATATGTTAGAGGAATTTTCATTATTTCTGTCTGAAATCAAGAAAATATGAACTTTAAGTAAAGTTGTCACAATATATGGAAAGTAGAAGGTCTAATTTTAATCCATATCCTCCTGAGTTCACCTCAAACTACTGACTAATTTTTTTGCCATATATGGAAACTAACTTCGGAAAGTGAAATTTGTTCGAAAAATTTCACTTTTCATATGACATCTATAAGTCAAATGAGAGTAATATATATTAATAAGAGAGTGTTTAAACAAACGCAAGGAAAATATACGTAAAATCCTGTTTTCGTGTTTAGAAGGGATATATTCTTTGAATGTTAATGGTAAATTCCTTTTCCTTAAATTTCCTATTTTTCATTTGTTGACAAATCACAACGATGGCTAGATTGAAAAAAAAAAAAAAAAAAGAGAAAAAAATATTTACAAATATATTCATGAATTATTTCTGGACTTTTAAATTTAAAACAAATGTTCTTTTTTTTCAGTTTTAATCTGAAAAGTGTATACCTTTCAAGCAAGGTACACCACTGTATAAGTTCTCCTTTTGGTTTAGTCGAATAATAATAAAAAAAAAACACCTTAAAATTATGGGAAAAAACTTATGCACTTAACGTCATTTCTCTAACGCGTAGCGTTAAAAAGACCTACCCTACCTCTCTATCTATCCGCCAATCTATCCAAATCTATATTTATACTTATATATATACATAATTGCTGCACGTTGTTGAATGCCTATGTTGTAAACCTACCAATTACCTAGAAAATACAATAAATTAACCGCTGCATGTTCCGGTATTTACTACCTTGTATTCATTCTGTTAATTTTTTTCATCTTTTTTTTTTTTTTTTACATCTGCTGTTTTTCAAATTGCTTGATTTGCCTGCAGCCCCAAATGAACTTACTACAACCAAATCAAACCAAAATGAAATCAAACAATTACATTAAAATTTGTGCTAACAACAAAACGAAAACTCAATAATAAAATAGTTATATAACACTTTTCATATTCCATCTTTCCTCCACCTTTTATTCTAAACCTTAAAAAAAAAACAAAAAAAAAATGCTTATTACTGAATTATTTACAAACCTTTTTTCCAACTTTTATTCCTTCTTTCCTTTTTACCTTCTTCCCATTGTTTCCTACTGCGTCATGTTGTTTTTATTTATTTTCAAATATAGATGCATGATATTTTATTATATATATATATATATATGTATGCTTATATATCTATCTAAATATATATATATATATATATATATATATATATGTATGTATGTATGTATATTTACATACATATATATGCGTATGTCTTTGTGTATGTCTTCATATATATATATATATATATATATATATTTATATTTTATATATATATTTATTTATATATATTTATACATATATATATATATATATATATATATATATATATCTTTTATTGCGTAATAGCATGTGCATGCAATAATTTTTTTTTATTATTTTTGTTTCTATCACTTTGAGAATACCATTTTCTTTATAGCTTTTAAACCTTTTTGCATCTGTGTGGTTTTAACTTTATATGTAGCTCACATCATACACTCAAACTGAATGTTTTCAGTTTCTTTTTTCTTTTACTTAGACGCACATCCAAACGTTTACATGCAACCTTACATGCATATAAGCAAAAATATAAGTAGAAAATTTGCAAAATGTCTGCATATTTGCATGAATGAATGCTTTTTTTTTAATTTCTTTACTGAATCTTGATTTCACAAATAAAAGTTACTTGTATGTTATTCAAATATTTTCGCTTAACCTTTTTCTTTTCTTTAGCATGTCTCGCTGCATCTTTTTTTCTTACTTATTTTCAGTGTTTGTTTTGTTCTCTTACAATATTGTCTATTTGCATGTGTTGTCTTTTTTCTTTTTTTTCCTTTTTCATTTATTAAATTCGTGTCTTCGCTTCTTTTGAACGTATTTAGCATGTTACAGTGTGTTGTCACGTTAAGCCATGGTCATCATTCCTAGAATGGCTTGTTTCAGATATTCTTTGGAAGACTGTTACGAAATTGCTTGTTTATATTCTGTAAAATGCATTCTTTTAGTTTTCTTTCTTGATTATTTTAATATATATATATATATATATATATATATATATATATATAATAACACCTTTGACCTCTTCTCAGATTTAATACCCCGTTCTTTAATTCCATTCAACCGCTACCACGTCCTCTCCTAACTTTACCCCTTCCGTCCTTTCTACCTTTCTTTCTTCCTTTCTCCCTTCCTTTCTGTTTTCATTACTCTTTTTTATCCCTTTTTTGTAGATTTCACACTTCATTTTCCCATAACTTGCATTTTGTTCAATATACGCTAATTAAGCCTTTATTACATATTTATATAAACACATTATTCATTTACACGTTCAAAACTTATATAATTATTTTGATTTCAATTTTAATTTTCTCTTTCTCTTCACTCCAAGGAAAAACTACAAAATAAGGTGTGCAGAATCAATTGGTATGAAGGTTACAACACTTTAAATGTATCGTCATAATTACAATGTTTTTTTTTATATTTTTATGCACACGCACAGTCAATAACAGAAAAAGCTAGACACAGAATCAGATGGACAGACAAACATTAGCACTATCTATTTATATATATATATATATATATATATATATATATATATATATATATATATATATATATATATAAACACTGTTTGAAGGGTTAAAAATCAGTTCACAGCGATATTTTCACTATTTTATTTCCCCAGTGTATAACTTCATTTATGACAGATTTCTTTTTTTTAACATTTTCCTGGTTAATAGAATATCAATCTGTATACGTGTATAGTAAGGAAAGATAGCTTGTATCTGAGTGTGTACAAGTGCGTGTGTGTAAGTTTGTGAAAACATTCGGTGTGTATCTGTGTAAGTATATGTGTATGAGAATTTTGACGCAAACAGATATACTAACATACAACCAAATATGGTAAATTAATGTGAATTATTTCGTAAAACAACTTTAAAGGCGTTAAATAGATTAATGTCACTCGTAATAACATCTAATGCATGGAAACGTATATATTTCTATACGTACCTATATATATATATATATATATATATATATATATATATATATATATATATATATATATATATATATATATATATATATATGGGGGGAGACCTGAAAACAAAGGCAAATATAAGCTGATCTAAACTACAAGAATAACAGAAATTCCACAAGTTAATAAGGTTCATACTGCTCACATAACCCAGTAATCTCCAGTACGGATGACGATCTACAATGATGATTTTGTAAGCCTACCTTAGACGTAGCATAAGGCCGAATATATGGGGTAACCAGAGAGGAGACAAGCTTGCTAACCATTGCACTACGACGAAGTATGACTACCAATTATGCAACTGGAATTCAGTTGCTCTTTCAAGAATCAGGACAAAAAGAATCGCTCCATCATTTTCCTGAAAATAAAAATATTATCCTCCTGAATGCACAGCATGTATTGAGGTATATACCGTAAAACATATCCTAACCGATTGTATTAACCTTGCCACTGTACGTCAATGACATTAAGATAGCAGTAGAGACTTGATTTACATTACAAATTAAAGCATTAAATAACTTATTCTAAAGCCATAACTTGAGAGTGATGGAGCCAAACTCCCGAAATATTGTTTACAATCCATATATTATTTTTTTTTTAAATCCATTCGGCATTAATTGAATGACAGTATCGGTATGCCGTTAAAACAGAAGAATCAATCAATCAAATCTGTAAAATTTGTGATATTTGTATGGGGAGGTTTCTCAGTATCGGAGATGCTGCGTTTTTAGACAGTGTGAACACAAAAATCAACGCTCGATCGTGAGTGATAATTTCACACCTCAATATAGTTCTGGACCAAGACTGATCTAAAGATGGCATTGAGATAATGGCAGTTCTTATGCCTACAATTATGTGTGTGCCTATTTGTATGATTCTGTGTGTGAGTGTATTTAAGTTAGATTATATTAGACTATAAATAGCAAATCAATTGGTATTATACGTACATAATCATGGGGGAAACGTTTCAGAGAGTGTATATCTGTATATGGACAATATGAATAAATACAAAGGTTAAACATATCTTAGCCGAAGTGTTTCATCCTTGCGGGACTTTATCAAGACAAATGTATGGATATTATTTTGTGACAAGTATTTATGTACAAGAGCAAAAATGTTATTGGTATTTCAGATTTTTTTTTTATATAAGGGCGCTCATGACTATTCATCAGTGTAACGGAAATGTTAGACAAGTCCATAGACGTGAGGTGATACATTTCATTACCAATAAACGAAAGTGCTTGACGATTTTTTAAATATATATATATATATATGTGTGTGTGTGTGTGTGTGTGAGAGAGAGAGAGAGAGAGAGAGAGAGAGATGATGCAGTTCATTGCCCCATAAACAAAAGTGCGTAGACGATTTTTAAATATATATATATATATATATATATATATATATATATGAGTTGAAGCAGTTCATTGCCCCATAAACGAAAGTGCGTAGACGATTTTAAATATATATATATATATATATATATATATATATATATATATATATATATATATATATAACCCCATTAATAGATTTATGCATATAAATGTCATAATTTTCCTGATATCTTCATGCCTGGACTCAAGAATATACTCGCAATAATACAGAGTCACATGTAGACATATGTCTTTAATGTTCAATACATACATACATAGGTATATACGTATATATGTATCAGAAATGAGGTATATTTTTACATATGACGGTCTATAATAGATATCTTTTTAAAAAATATATATGCATATATATTTATTCCCTGCACATGTACACATGCATAAAGTTCAAAATAACTTCATATGTAACGGTAACTCTATGCTAGAACGTTAAGAAAAATCATGTATCAAATATTTATGCATAATACTTTATAGGAATAGGTCACAATATGTGGACAGGAGGCTTGGAAAATGGAAAATATGAAAATTTCACATGTTGAAGGCAAGAGGGACAGAGGAGAGTTTGTGTAAATATTTGCCAGAGTAGCGATTAGATGCAATAGCAAAAACACAAATATTACTAAGAGCTGCAAAAAACAGGAAGCCATGAATAGCCATGATCGCCAACATTCAGAAGAGAGAACGGCACGAATTATTATTATTATTACTATTATTATTATTATTATTATTATTATTATTATTATTATTATTATTATTATTTTATACACACTCCAAGCTCACCTTTCTTGTGTTGAAAGATATTTATTCAATGTCAATCTTACATAATCCTGTCTTCTAGAATGTTGTGATTTTCCTTGCAGAGAATATTTCGGTATCATTTAAATAATATTCATGAAAACCACATTTTCACATCGATATATTGGGCAAATCACGCAAATACAACTGCATGTATTCTACACATACACACCCATGTACAAGCAAGCGTAGATATATTAAATGAGGTTGAAAATTACATTAACATATACATTTACATTATATGTTGAACAAAATATGCATATGGCAGTGAAATACACTCACTGATGTACAATGTACCCACGCGCGCGCGCACACACACACACACATATAGAGAGTGAGTTATAGTACATATATATGTATACATATTGAACATAATCAAATTCAAATCTGTTCATATTATGCATTAAACTAGGACTCATATACTGTTGTGTAAAATGTACAAGCAATTATATATATATATATATATATATATATATATATATGTGTGTATATATATACACACACGTATATATATATATATATTTGTATATATATATATATATATATATATATATATATATATATATATACATGTATATAAATATATATATATACATATGTATATATATATATATATATATGGGGAGAACACTGAACACATTCTCACAATTGCACATCTGCTCATATGTTCAAAAACAAAATAATCTACTTATTCACACTCACACACACACACACACTCTTTTCCCCTTCTCTCTCTCTCATATATATATATATATATATATATATATATATATATATATATATATGGGAGAATATTATATATATCAGAACAAAGTTAGGAAACTGAATGGCAAAGCGTAAAACTTCCCTGTGACGCTTTTTTCTATACTCAAGGCCCAATGGAGTCATTTTAGAATGCTTCACAGAATTTTTTTCGACGTTGGCATTCAGTTGTTTCATATATATATATATATATATATATATATATATATATATATATATATATATATATATATTTTTCCTTTCCCTGTCTGTTCATTTCCTACATGTATTTTTATCCTGATTTTTTTATCCAACCTTGTGTTTACTTGTTCTTCTGTTTTGTCCATGTCTTGAGAGTAAGCATGGATTTCTGAGTGTGGTTATGTATATGACATAATCATGCATGCAGTTAATAGTCAAACACAACTTCTAGTGTTTCTTTCTAGTCTCCCTCTAAGTTCCTTCTGTCCGTGTCGTTTATACTATGTGGTTCGTGCTCATGTCAAGTAAAACACTGAGTTGAGATGAGAAAACAATATATAAACATAAATAGGCAAATAATTAAATGGCATGAACCCAAAGATTCTTAAAAGTGTAAAAAGTACTCCAAAAAACAGAAAGGAAACGTTTGCTAAAGGGGGTTCGCATGCATATACACACATTTCTAGGTTTGGCTATATTTACACGAGCTGATTATATATAGTTGCATATATATGTATATATCGACATATGACAGCGATGAATACATATATTATAAGATACATATATATATATATATATATATATATATATATATATATGTATGCACACACACACACACACACACACACACACACACACACACACACACACATATATATATATATATATATATATATATATATATATATATATATATATTGAGCGTTGTCGTTAATAAAAAAAGTGCTCAATTTAAAATAATACAGCTATAAATTATACATTATTAATAAATATACATTTATTTTCCTCAGATTTGTGCTACCGGTGAGGGTAAATGTATATATATATATATATATATATATATATTTATATATATATTGAAGATGATATGAGAAAGTAGAAATATTTTTATTAAAGACCCGTTTCGCTGAAGAAACGTCGGCTTTTTCTGAGACTCTCTTTGGCGAAATGAGTCTTAAAACAATTTTTTCACTCATTATGTCGCATCATCTTCGTTTGTATCTAGGATACTATTATATATCTTACAAACACATATCTATCTATATATCTCTCAACATATATATATATATATATATATACACATTCATTCAATCACATATATACATACATGCATTCTAGTTAACCCATCTTCATCATGCGTAAAGTACTTTTAGTGAACAGCATTTTTAACCCTCAAACGTGGTTTAAATGATATTTTCAGTGCCACATACAAGCAATGTGCATCGGAAATATTCAACAAATAGTTGAATGTCAACATCAGTCATTTAAACATATATTTTTTCCTGTAAATATTTTCCACAGGTTTCTTTTAGTTATTTCCTCCTCTCACGTGCAAGCATCGGGTAATTATTCCAGATCTCCTAATTATCTTATCTGTTATTAAAAACATCAAACATCTTCAATGTTTTCCATAAAAGTGTAGCTGGCTATAAAAGATGATTCATTAAAATGTTTCCATCTAGCAATTTTTTGCCTTAATATTACGGAAAAAAATGCACTCAAATTTATAAATTTTTACATAAAAAAAATTGAGCTAAAATCTATATTAAAATAACAAATGTAATTCACGGGTTCTTTTTCCAAAATTATTATTCCATTCGAAAATGTCACAAGTTTTTAAAAATATCACATATTATATATATTTAAAAAAAAAATTTTCAAACCTTTACATGTAGGATTAATGCTATACAAATTCCTTGATTAATGCATGCACGCTTATCTAAAATTATATATGCGTACATACATACATACATCTATGTGTAGTGCCTTAGACAACTCGACCACGTTGGTCTTCCTAATATATATATATATATATATATATATATATATATATATATATATATATATATATATATATATATTTTTTTCATTAAGACGGATTATATATAAGGATGTTTCATTAAGATGGATCAAAGTCAACAGTAAATAAACCAGTGCTATTTTGAAGATTTATTATTTAAGTCATGGCAATTATATGTGAAGAATAATATCGCCCAAATGTCCGCCATTTCTGAAAGAAAAAGAATAAAATCATTAGATGCTTAAACTTAATACACATTTAAAATCGGTCCAAGTTATTGGAACATCCTTTATATATATATATATATATATATATATATATATATATATATATATATATATATATATATATATATATTCGTATTTTAACATTAAATAATATACTGTATGTATATTGTCAGGAAAATCCAGTTAACTAATTAAAGAAAAATATATAGAATGGTTTATGCATAGACAAATATCATTTAAATGAATAAATAATTCTCATAATTACGGATTAAATTAATATAAGGATTTTAAATGCACCTAACCTAACCAAAATAGCTGATAAATAATTTCGTATAAATGTTATAAGGCGCTAAATTATATTTGTCAATGAGCATCAGATATTGCATCGCAAGTGAAACTCTGTAGATTGCATCTTTCTTTGACTTTTATTTAATAATGAAATTTATCTCATTTTTTCTCTCTTAATTGCACAGCCATTCACTCTTTATTTTTCTATATTTTTTTCCTTTTCATTTGAATTCCCCAATTCCAGGTTTACGTTTTCATTTGATTGAATTTAAATGTTATGCTGTTCAATTACACGTTATTTTGTTTGTAACACTTGTTTTAAGAATTAAGATCTTTAAATAAACATTTGTTTTTTTTTCTTTCATCATAAATATTTGCTGGGCGTACTAATTTTTTTTTTTTTTTTTTTTTTTTGTCACTTACTTAATCGTGCAGGATGAATTATTCGGACTCAATGCCGTCCTTAAATAAATTGAAAGTTTTCTATAACTATTTTCTCATCGGCAAATATCTAATATTTTTATTATTGATATATTTATGCATATTTATGCATGTTGCACCTCAATGTGGTGTAATGGTTAGGAAGCTTGCCACGCTAGGACATTTGTGACTGAGTCGTGAGATCAATCCTCACATGATGCCCCATAATTTTGGCCATGCTAAGATTAGTAAATTTATGTATATTGCAGAAAAGAATTTTCATAAATACACATACATTCAATATATATATATGTGAGTGTGTAAATATATATATATATATATATATATACAATAGCGCATAAATTTATACACACGTATCATATTTAAACACACATACACACACACACACACACACACATATATATATATATTATAAATTAATTGATTTAAAATATATTTTTTTCCGTTACACAGTTCTAACCATGTTTTAAAAATGGAAGCTAAAAGCCCCGAATTTAATTTTGTAATTAAATTAAAGACATTAGTTCCATTTCATCCTCAAGCGAATGTCTTTAATTTAATTACAAAAATTAAATTCGGGGCTTTTAGCTTCCATTTTGAAACCTGGTTAGAACTGTGTAACGGAAAAAAATATTTTAAATCAATTAATTTATAATATTAATGCTCTGTAAATTTACATTGAGCACTATTTTGTAAAAATAAAAATATCTATAAGAACACCGGATTATATATCTTACTGTTCTTTCTTTTATTTATTTATTTATATATATATATATATATATATATATATATATATATATATATATATATATATATATATATAGTCACTTGCCGGTATTGTCTGACGAGAGGACAGAGTGATTGCGGGAAAGCATGTCTATGAAACTCTAGGGTTCAGATTATTGAAAGTAACATCAATCAACTAAGAGACAATTCTTATATTTGTATTAATTCTCTCTCTCTCTCTCTCTCTCTCTCTATATATATATATATATATATATATATATATATATTGTTATATTTATATGTATGTGTGTGTATCTGCGCGCGCCTGTGAGTGGGTGTGTATAGCTGTATAAAATAAGACCTAGTGATAAAACAATTTATATCTCATATATGCCAACACTTCTGTCGGAATTTTGTTCGGTTTAATGAGCCATAAACGTTCATTTAAGTATTACAGTTACATTTGAGCATGGTCATACTCGACAACGAGATTCCAGTCATTGTATATTTACCCTCATATCCAAGACTCAAACCTAGCCAATTTTTTCCATTATTATTACTACTAATGCTACTACTAGTAGTAGTAGTACTATTAGTTTATTTTTCTTTTAGAATTAAATATTTTTCTGACACAACAGTATTTAAGCTTCACGATTAACGTCAGGCAGTTATGTGCCATGTGCCATACACGCTTAAGCAATCATGTATCGTTCAATACGAGGCAGACTGTACAAGGCCCAAAAGCCACTCGAGTTAGAAGTTTACTGATTAAAGGGTGCAGTTTATATGCATATATGGCTAAGATAACGGCTTAGGCTTGAATAGTGTAAGATTATAATGATTGGGGAAACTTTTTCTCGAGAATCGATTCCACAAAGCACCCGCTCCCATGAATAAGCTACCCAGGGGGATCTTACAGTTCACAAATGGAATACGAAGCGAATGAGGGTAGTTCGATGTAATGTGCTTGGCATGTGGTAGAGGTTAGAGTTGGTGGGTCCAAGGAATGTTGTGTATATATATATATATATATATATATATATATATATATATATATATATATATATATATATATATATATATATATATATATATATATATATATATATATATTCATCTATTATATATTTCTTCATCTATTACAATGCATAGGAATAGTGTATAACTTTGTTGTATGAACAAATGAGGCTGAGATAAGAATTACACGTTATGAGGATATGTAAAAAAAAAAAAAGATGTCGGTTAACCCTAGATTTGGAGAAGCTGGATACGTATCCACTCTGGATTCTACAAGTAGCTTTAATCAAAGGTATACGAAGGGAAGGCCGATGGTTCGTCCCTCTGTATGTGGTATTGCGACTCTTTACTGTGACGGTTTGAACAGGTGAAACAACTAAATTGCTCGTCATATAATTTGGTATGGAAATAGCAAACGACTAGCACCGTTTCGTCTGTTTGGAAAAAGTACTTGTTGTATAAGAAATTATCCCCACTCTCCAATAACTATGCAGGGTAGACGATTATGAAAACTACCAAAGCTGGAAAAAAGGATAAAGAAAAATATGGGCCTTCCGGCAAGATTCGAACCTGCGGCGGTAGATCGAACGCGCCTTAGCCGCCTTGGCCATGAAGAATTTTTCCCGATTAAGTATAAGTACCTTCTAAAATAACTTTTAAAGATATGAAATTATATTAATAAATAAAATAAAAATTTACCTTCTTAGAAAATTACTATATATACGTGTGTGTGCGTGCGCCTATGTGTGTTGTGTTTGTGTGTGCGTTTTGTACTTCAAGCGTTATTATAATGGATACTCCGTATTTGAAAATGACACTCCATTTTTAATTATTAAACAGAGTGTATTACGTCTTTCCGCCTGCACATTCGAGGAATTTTAGTAAAGAAAATTGTGTTCCTCGGTTGGAATCAAATCTGTCTCCTCTTTTGCAAGGGCAACAACCCTATGATCCAGTGAGCTTTACTACTCAGACACGGAGAATGACGCATCAATCCGACTTTCCATTCATTTCCTGTTCACCCAATTATTTTCTTGAAAGCTTAATATTTGTTCAGTTTCTTATCCAAAACGTAAATCAAACAATTTCTAAAGTATTATTGGCTTTATCTTTTAATCCTACATTTTGTTTCTTCAAATTTTTTTATGATGGATACGCTTTATTCGAAATAGACACATATAGTGTGTGCGTGTGTTATTTTTTGATAGATTTTTTTTTTTAATCCGACATTATTTCTCATTAATATCAATGGTATATTTAGTGGGTACACGTGACTGAGTTGCTATCCCATTTTCTTTCTGGAACAGTGAAATTAATATCAACCGGCCAAGTACGACCGTATCCATCTAAACTGATATTTATTAATTTCACTGTTTCAAGAAGAAAAAATTGGGAGAACACGTGTCCCCACAAAAATAACGTTTATAGTAGTAGTAATAATAATAATAATAATAATAATAATAACAATAATAATAATGTGCGCGTGCGTGTTTGCGAGTTTGTGCGTGGAGAGAGGGGAAGTGGAAGACAATCAGATCTAAAAGCAGACAGGGAATGGCGGGAAAATTAGAAGGTGAACTTGTCAGATGCACTTCATTAGGAGCCATAGATTTCTGTCACAATTGGTGATTTTTAATCCCTCAGATTTTTTATAAGATTGATGAAAAATAATATACACCCAAAATATAATAATGTAAATATTGTGGTGATATTTTGACATCAAAAGTTGCATTAAAATGGATGCATTTTCCGAAGAATTTTTCCTGCCTATTTTTCAAAATATACTAAATGATGTATTAAAATGGATGCATTTTCCGAAGAATTATTCCTGCCTATTTTTCAAAATATACTAAACGATGCATTAAAATGGATGCATTTTCCGAAGAATTATTCCTGCCTATTTTTCAAAATATACTAAATGATGTATTAAAATGGATGCATTGTCCGAAAAATTATTCCTGCCTATTTTTCAAAATATACTAAATGTAAAAACTCTGAATGATTTTATTCACACTTTTTTTTATAAAGTTTTCTTCCTATTTATTATCTCCTTTATTTTATTTAATTTCAATTTAATTATTCTTGTCTTTCTTTATTTAGGATTAATCTTCAGCAATATTTTTCTTTCATTTATTTTTATTTGTTTCATTTTCAGCCTTCGTATTGTTGTTCTCTTAAACACTTGTCAATGTTCTTCATTTTTTTCTTCTTTTTTTTTTTCTTTTTATACCCATTCCACTTTTTACTTGAAACACAACAATCAATTTCCGATAAACCTTTATGTTATTCGTTAAATGATTTTTTTTTCAAGAAAGATAAAATGAAAAACTCACAATCTCTAGGAAAAGCGCTTTATATAAAAGGATATTAAAAAAATAAAAAAAATAAAAAAACAAAAACAAACAAATGCTCTTTGCGGCAGAGTCAGCTTCACGTGAACAGTGGTAAGGCATAAATATCCTATATAAGAATAGTCTTTCATAAAAGGTTTCTACCGAAATGTGTACATTTCCCTTGGCATTAGATGCTTAACACTGCGTTCGTTACTTTCTTTTATTTTTCCAATACTTATAACGTTGCAGCTTTGATGAGAATTTTTCCTCCGGAAACCTAAAATATTTTAACTTCATATTTTTTACTGAAAAAATATATACATTCACACGCACGCACACACCCACACACACACACACACACACACACACACACACACACACACACACATATATATATATATATATATATATATATATATATATATATATATATATATATATATGCTTATTTTGAGTGCGTGTATATCAAGTTGGACGGAGGAAAGCACCGAATAACCTACCAACCGAGCTAATGCAAATTGTTGGATTAGAAATGATAGCAAAACAACACAACATCCTAAGTGCTAAGATGAACAGAAAAGCGTCAAGATAAATGATTGCCCACGTCCTGAATGGACACTGCACGCAGAAGATGCGTACTCCAAATGTTATTTTAGGTGATACCTTGCGTGAAAAGACAATATACTCTTTAAATAAATGTGTATTACGTCTACCGGTCTTGGCACTCAAGAAACGTCATGTAGAATATTATTTGAAACATTCGAAACACTGACGGATTAAAAATAAAATCCATTAATCCAGCACCCACTAATACACAGACATCTGTAGCCGCTAAAATGTAACGCTTAAATTAATTCTAAAAAAGACATATGAAGATGGAACTATATCCCGGTTCACAACCTTTCTTTGTCTAGAGGTTCCGGTCCAAGGTTGGGTTTCCGCTTCCTTTTCCTAAAGTCTAACACTAATTTTCAAGGTATTACTGGGATTTTACTCCCAGTAATACCTTGCATATTAGGGTTATTAACGCATTGCTTGGGGTGAAAGGAAATATATATATATATATATATATATATATATATATATATATATATATATATATATATCTTGATATTAGTGGTCAATATACACACACACGCACACACACACACACATATATATATATATATAATACATATATATACATATATATATATATATACATACATATATATATATATATATATATATATATACATATATATATATATATATATATATATATATAAATAAATACATATATATATATATATATATATACATATATATATATATACATATATATGTATATATAAAAATACATATATATATATATATATATATATATATATATATATATATATATATATACTTAGTACGATGGATAATTTATCGTTTAAATTACTCAAAATAAAATGGCACTGACATCTCATTTTAACAGATATATTTACCAAAATTACACAAAAATATCCTGAAATACTAAAGAGTAAATTTATTAAATAACATCGCTATTTGCTTCAACCACCGACTCCAGACGACTTTCGAATCTCTTTTAACTCTTCTTAGTTGTCTCTTTTTTAATTTGGTGAATGTTGCAACAATCCCTGCCTTCAGTCCGCCTTTACAAGGAGTTTTGTTGCTCTGTCGCTCAACTGCACATATTAATCATGGGTTTGCAATCTGGGGAATTAAGTGGCCAGATGTAAGGGCTGATGTGGTCGCAGAAATTGTCTGGCAGCCTTGATTGTGTTCTCCTGCTTGTGTGGCATGGTACGAAGTACTGTTTTCCAAACATAAGGTCTTCCAGTATCATCCTTCTTGACCTAGGGACACACTACTCCCTCAATGCACTTGATGTAGGCCTCTGCGCTGAGTCTGAGGCCCTGTGGGAAGATGAATGGAAGAATAACGTCGCCATCACTACTGATCGCTCCAAACACCTTCGTAATAACAATTAGACTTATTCAACTCTTTCCAAATCCCCGGTACTGTCCTCAGATTGATACACAAACATCCCGAATTGTTCGTACTGGAGCTTCCCGCGCGAATGTCATCAGTACAACATGCTTTTTTTTTTTCGAACATCTGGCGGAATGAATTGGGTCATTGTGTTTTTTTGTTGGTTTTTTTTTTTGTTACTTTTTTCTCAAAGACGTTTTCCAACTGATCTTACTATACTGTGCAATCGGCAAAATCAAAAACAACACTGCGCATGCGCTAAATTAGAATTATAAAATAACGACAATTTACTCATCGCACTATATATATATATATATATATATATATATATATATATATATATATATATATATATATGAGATTGTGCTGAAGAATTCTAGGACAAATCCTACCCACTAATTTCTGATGTTTACTCAACCAGATTTTCTAAAATGATAAAGCTAAGAACTATTCGCCGCCCTATGTATATGTATCTGTGCGTGTATATTTTTTTGTGAAAGAGTAGAAGTGATTATCTACCTTGAGTTGTTCTAAAATTTGGCAGTTCATTTCTATGTTAAGAATTCGACTTATACACGATTATATGCATTTGATCGACCTAGATTTTATTCTTGTTCCTCATATAGAAAAGCAGAAAAAATTAACAAAAACTATCAAACTGATATTAGAAGAATTTGAAATCTAATCTTATTTCCTCATCTTTGTTTTAACGATCACGATGCTTCGGCCTCTTGGCCTTCTTCAGGTTCAATCGATTTGAGTAAGCTTTAGGGAATTCATTAATTTACTCTACTGGGATTGTTTTGTTTGTTTGTTTGTTTTTTGTTTTTTTCCCCCATTCGCTGATCCTGCTTACATTAATTGTTAACCTTGGTTAATTATTCCATTATTTCTCGTATTTTATACTCAATCTGAGGGTATGTCTACAACCCGGGCCATGTATTGAACTCTCAAATATTATGTCACAATATATACTAACCAATGTTTCAATGCTTTTAACGCTGGTCTATTGTGACCGTAACAACAAAAATATATCATTCCGGCTATAAATAAACATAAATAATGATAATACCATATCCCAGAAATCCACAGAGGAATGAATTTGATTTATATATTTATTAAGCTTACGAGGTCATTCCGAGTTACACAATATTTTTGAAGTTTACAACAACCATAATGATTCCGATAAGGACTGCGTGTTCCATACTTACAGCTTTACATATGCTAAATGTTAACTTTCGTTTGGCTCGAGGTCAAAATTGATGCTAATGCGAGCACAATTCATATTCAGTTTTTAGCAAAATACCTGCCAATATTCCCAAAGTTTAATTTATACTGGCGCCATTCCATGATACTGGAATGGCTGGAACAAAAATATACACTGAATATATGGAAAAGTTGCAGTATTCCTATTCTTAGTCCGACTGTAGAAAAAGTGATAATTTGCAACAAAATATGTTTATTAGGCCTTGTCAAAATATTTTCGCCTTTCAAATATGACAAACATTTCGGGGTATGTTTTTTGAAACCTATGTTAAGCACAATTATGTTCATTATACTTTGTCAAATTACTTTGCCTTTCAATTCAGACAGACATTTCAGGGGTATTTTAAGGTTACGTAATGCGCAAATATGTTTATAAGACTTTGTCAAAATATTTTCGCCTTTTAATTATGACAAACATGTCGTTGGGTATTTTAAAGCTTACGTAATCCGCAAATATGCTTATCAGAGTTTGTCCAAATATTTCTCTCTTACACTTATAAGAAATATTTCGAAGGATTTTTTAAGTTTATGTAATAAGCAAATATGCTCATTAGAGTTTCTGAATATTTTCGCCTTCCAATTATGATAAACATTCGAGTGATATTTTTTAAGCTTACATAATATACCTTTATGATTATTGGACTTCGATATAGTATCTTCGTCTTTCAATTTTGCCAAACATTTCAAGGTATTTTTTTCATTTACGTAATACGCTGCATGTAGTATCTTTCGACGATCCACGATTGCCTGTAAGTTTTTAAGCGCTCGTAGATGCTTTCTCTCCTACCTCATAGGCGTTCATTTCTGAGCTTTATTTCAAAATAAATATTACCACTGGTAAAAAATTGAAAATAATTTGGAGTAGTACGGTCAGGTTTTATTTGATCTCCTTCCAATTCAGCAATTCTTCGCATAGATCACCATCTTTGAGGCACAGTTTAAAATAGTAATACAAATTAGCCATCGTGATATGCAACATCTAGAAAAAAATAAAAAAAACGCTTTAGCAAAATGATCCCTGAAATCAAAACAGAATGCCTTGGCCTTTACACAATTGAAACTAAACGTAATAAATTTGTTTTAACAATATTCCCATATACATTATATATTATAGATTAGTATATATATATTAGCATTAATAATATAGTGGTGCCATAGATAGTTTTCTGATTTGTACATGAAATATGCTTTGAAATAAAGGTCTGTAAAAACAAAATGTACTTCTAAACCATACTATTAATAGCGAAATATAATCCCGTTTTATTCAAGAGTAAACTTCATAAAAAATAAAATTTCATAGTCATACGGCATTTACTACGAAACATTTATGAAGTTTGAGTTTTTCAATTTTAAAATAGATATCTATAATTGAAAAAATCTTGGATGCACAACAATGTGAATTTTGATCAGACATAGCATCTGTACAGAGGGTATTTGTAAGTTTTGTTTTGTTTTTTTGTTTGTTTGGTTTTGTTTCATCCCCCCACCCGCCAAGAAAGTCAGTAAAAGCCTACAGGATTCAAGTTTCTACGGAGTATAAAAGAAATAGAGGGGCAATAAAAGAAAGAGAAATTGAAATAAAAGAACAAGATTCAAGGAGAGTTATGAGAATTGACATTGCATTTAATTTTTAATGCTCGTAGTTAACAAGTAGGAAGCCGTAAAAAAAATTCCCCAAGCGAAATGTTCTAAAATAATGTTGCAACTTGCATTTTCAGCGGTGAAGTTGATTAAAACTAGCTGTCAATCTAGGATTAAGCTTAAATCCGTGAAATTGAGACACGAAATTGTTCAAAGGAACCGTGAAAATAATTATAGAAGAGGCAAAATGAATGTGACTAAAGCCGAGATGTCAGATCTTGGCCGATAACAGTGCAGATTCTTCTTTGAATTTTGTCAATAATCTCTAAGTATAAAACAAAAGTAAGAGAACAGTTCACAGACAAATGGTAGACATATAAATGTCAAGGTAGATTTTGGTGATATAGTAAAATTGTCTAACCCGACATTGTTAACTGATATTCCTCGCTGCAGATTGATACAATCTAATCATTCTATTACATGTTAATGGAAAACGTGAAACCAACTCATAGGTACCTGGTACAGGAATTAACCATTAGCTAATTAGGATTTACCGAGACATGGTTAACGTCGCTGTGCTGGAATTAGAGCTATGTTCCTCAGCCTCGGGAATCCCAACATTGAAGCAGCACATTCCCCATCGCACTATAGAGGTTGAGTCGTTGTAATACCGGTGCCAGCTTGACAGTGACCGCGGGGGATGGATAAAAATCATTTTTTTCCATGGCCCATATGCATAAGTATGGGTAAGGCGCTCCCCACATTAAAACGACACATCCAGCCTTGTTAGAGATACCGGGTAAATATAACATGGAGGATAGCATCAGCCAATCAAAAATATATTTATTATGAAATATATTCTTTTAATTTATGTAAAACATAATAAATGTGATAAATCCCAGCTTATGTAAAAAATACCAGATTATGTGTTTCACTTTTCTTTTTATCTTTTTTCTCTCAGTCTGATTGTTATTTTTAACTGTTTTGGTCAGTTTTAAATTAGCATGGTTTTCGTTATTTTGTTTGTCAATTTTTATTATTTCTTTGCACTGCAAACTGCGCGTAATCTTAATTGACCCTCTCGTTTTTATGTATTGGCAAACTACTCATTTTCACTTAGCTTACTGTGTTTAAAAGGTTGCAATTTAAAACTGAGATAATCGTATATGTGAACACGTGAACGTGTATTCGTATGAACTTGAAAATGTTGAAAATATTTATGCGTAGACAGATGTACTCGTGCGCCTAGGTGTAACTGAATAAGCATATAAATGTGTGTGTCTATATACATACATACATATATATATATATATATATATATATATATATATATATATATATATATATATATATATATTTATATAATTATTTATATAAAAATATGATTCCAACTCGTGACATAAGACATGTTTCAAAACAAGAGCCGAAAACTTCAATATAATTATTTGAATTAAATTGAGTTAAAGTAAGCTCTGTTCCATCTTCAAGCGATTTTTTTTTTTTTTTTTTTTTTGAATAACGTATTTCTGAAATTTACGTGTTTTAATAATTGAAATCAAAATTTCCATGGTAACAGCTAGGGCGAATTGTTTAAATTGGTTAGGCGTGTGTTGGGTGTTAATAATAAGTATCAATATAGAGTTACTTGCAACACAACCAACTTAATCATACGCAATAACTCTTCTACGTCGACTGTTATTTTGAAAAGGGCCAATATTGTATAGCAGTTTAAAAATCCTTTGTAAATTCTACCTCTGAAAAAAGTAATTATCAAGACATCTTACACTTCATTTGTAGAATAAAAATTCATTTGCACATCATTTCAAAGATACATTCCTGTCCACCTTCACATTACAGAAACATACTTGTTGATAACACAAACACCACAAAAATAACAAAAAACAAATTTAAAATTCTCGAGGTCAACTATCGAAAGCAACCACCCAACACTCAACAAAATTTATTACGAGTGTTGTGGTGCATTTAACAAACATTTAATGTCATTTTACATGTATACCAATTTCTGCTTAGTTCCCTTTATTGGGTGCTTCTTTTTTTTTTTTAGAAAAATCCATAGTAAAAACGGATAGATTCATTTTTTAAATAATTATAAGAGAGCACGTTCATGCGTGTTTTTAAAAAATCACCATCACAACAATCACAGTTAAAATTAATTTGTCTTTAAAATTCACCACTGAGTACATCGAAAGTACTTGGGTAGGAAAAAACTACGGCGCCTTCTTTGACGAATTTCGTCTTAACGTCAAGAACCTGATTAGAAAACTGGAAATGATGGATTATTATAAAAATAAATAGACATAATGTCTATATTATTTATTGAAACATGATTCATATATATATATATATATATATATATATATATATATTCATGATTCATATATATATATATATATATATATATTCATGTTTCATATATATATATATATATATATATATATATATATATATATATGATTCATATATATATATATATATATATATATATATATATATATATATATTGGTGTATGTGTGTGTGAGCGTACCGTCTTTTGGGAACGTGTCCTCACAGAAACAATTCGATTTATTTATTTAACTATTTTATTTATTTTTTATTTGTATTTTTTCTTATATTAATATAATATATACCAACATGATATTCTATTTAATGTGGGCTGTTTGACAAAATAAACACATTAAATTAAAGAAAATGCCATTCACCGCAGAAGACGGGATATTAAAGTGCATATGATATCATTAATTGCGGCATATTTTATATTAATATAAGAAAAAATACAAATAAATAAATAAAATAAATAAATATAATAATAAATATAATAATAAATAAAAAATAAATAAAAATTAAATGTCACATTCTTTTTGCGCGGCCTCATTACACACACACGTACGCACACATATAAGTATATAAACACACACACATATGGTTAGCAAGCTTGACTCACTAGATTATTTACCACTGAAATGTGAGTTCAATCCTCATTAGTTGCCCCTAAACTTTCTTGTGCCACTTCTGAGCTACGCTTAGAAAATCACCTTATATATATATATATATATATATATATATATATATATATATATATATATATATATATATATAAAAGTGAACATTGAAGTCAACACTCAGGCGGCCTGACGATTGCGTCCATCATGAAAATAGCCTGTCCCCTCTGAATGTTGACTTCAATGTTCACTTTTATAATTTATTTTTACATACGCTCTATCTCTGATATTGAGCACTTTATCCAATAAATATAGCACACCGTAAGAGTATATTTCTTCATATATATATGTGTGTGTGTGTGTGTGTGTGTCTGTGTGTGTTTGTCTGTGTTTATGTGCACGCTCGTGTATTGGTTTGAGGGTGGGTACGTCGCCGTTCGCTTTCCCACGTTTCAATTTCCCAGGAAGGGTCCTATCGTGCTGCACCTTTGGACATTGTCTAGAGCCATACCACGGTTTGATATAAACCTTGTGAGAGAAAAATGAATGGACGGCACTGTTCGTAAGGCCTCGATGGTCGTGCAAGCGCGAATTCAAATGTCATCGTGACAGTGGTTTTGAGCGTACTTGTGTTGTTCAAACGGCTGATCCTGACAGATAATGCGCTCTGTTCAACTAAGTTTAACAAAGGTCTGCTCAATGTAGTAGAAGTTTCAACCACCGGTGGGCTATGAGGATATAGAACGAATAAAAATCCCCATGTCTGCAGCAGAAGTACCCAACCATTACGTAGGTAGACGCACAAAATTCTCAATGGATTGCTAGGCTGGAGATTGAAGACTGGAGATTCGAAACTTGGCAATAATAGTTTTCGAAATTAAAACAAATTACTTATTACACGATTGTTCATACTAGAAATTTTAGCATAAGATCTACATAAATCGTGTAAACCCAATATGTGGAGTAATTAATCGCTCCGTCTACAATGTAGCTTCCATGTACTCTTTCTATAAATACTTTATGGTAATTGTTCCATATTGGTAACAATTACAACTGCATTGGCTAGATGCAACCGTAAGTTATATGCTTACAATTTCTTCTCTCTTACTTCTAGCTAGTGGAACTCTTTTACAGTTTTTTACTTTCCAGCAATTTTTGATTTTCAAATACTTAAATGCAATGTCAATCGTTATCTATTGTATTTTTGGTTCCTCTACTTTCATTGTTCTCGCTTCTTAATATTTTTTTCTTTTTCTTATTATTTCACACTTAGTAATCCCTTGTGTCTCAGAGACTTTACTCTCTTGCTTATATATAACATAATGAAACACATGACTACGTAGTTTTAGGTTGTCTATGTTGACATCGGTGGAATACAAGCATCGGCATGGTAACATGGAGTAATAAATTGATTGAAATATATATTGGTATTACTCTCCCCAAGCTAATCGATCAAATATATTAATTGAATTCAACTTACAAAAAAGTTTACACTCTCTAGGTATGACATACTTCCATTTGATATAATATCTCTCTTCATAAACATGACAGAGTAATTGTAAGGATTTGGGAATTTAAATTCTGAGTATGTGTCAGCTTAAAACTACTGATATATAATAATTGGTGACCTGCTTACGCCCAAAAAATGAAAATACAAGTAAATTTAAAGAACACTTGTTCACAATAGATAAAAAAAAAACAAAAAAAACTGTGTGACTGCTCATCTAATCTAAATTAGGTTACCATTCCTGAAAGTCTATATATGTGCCAGGTTGATGACTTACCTGTGGTGGCAAAAAAAAATCTATCAAACAAACAAACAATGAAGGAAAATGTAAAACTGGAAAATATTAGCACCTTGCCCAGGAATGTTAATAAGCTCGTAAAATATGAAAATTAGTAACGTTTCCATATTAATAGGCGCACAAGGAACT
Source organism: Acanthosepion pharaonis (assembly GCA_903632075.3). NCBI lineage: Eukaryota > Metazoa > Mollusca > Cephalopoda > Sepiida > Sepiidae > Acanthosepion > Acanthosepion pharaonis. Next base: position 963,895 of record CAHIKZ030005267.1, on the reverse strand, counting down.
ATGTGAAAACAATCAAATGGCGATTAAATGAGTTAGAACTTTAAGGATATCTAGAGTTTAATAGGATATTGAGAAGCGTGTTGGAGATTTGAGGAGACTTCTTTAGCGACAGCTACCAGATATCAAGTGTGGAGAATCATATGCATGGAACTAATATTAATAATAATAATAATAATAATAATAATAATAATAATAATAAACCGATGCAAAGAAATTTTACAGGGAAATAGGTAAACAAAGAATTGAAGTGACAGTCCCCCCTAAAATGGAAGAAGTTATACAGTTCTGGGGAAAAATATGTGCTTGCCCTAAAGAACACAACGAAGAGGCAGATTGGATTGCGCAAGAGTTAGAACGAATGAAAAATAAACCAGAACAGACATGGGCGGGAATCACAGAAGAAGATGTTAAATGTGCACTGAAAAAAGCACACAACTGGAAATCTCAGGAATAGATAAAATTCCTAACTTCTGGCTATATTATTTAAATACAGCACACAAAAAAACTCGCCAAAGAACTTCAAGAAATGGTTACCGATCCAACTAAAATTCCCTGCATGGATGACCAAAGGTGTTACCTTTCTTCTACCCAAAAATAGTGACACAAATATTCCGAAAACTATAGACCAATTACATGTCTTCCAACAACATACAAACTGTTAACATCTATTTTAACAAAACAGACATATTTCTTCTTGGAAAGAAATGACATACTACCATTTGAACAAAAAGGGTGCAAACGAGGCTGCTACGGATGTAAAGACCAATTACTTATTAATAGGATGATCCTGGAAAACTGCTTCCGTGGAAAAAAATCTTAGTATTGCCTGGATAGATTATCGTAAAGCATTCGATAGTGTACCACATTCCTGGATCTTAAAGTCTTTAAGTATGTACAAGGTATCACCCGTTATCATCAATTTCATCAAACAATGTATGTCGATATGGAAAACTACACTTTACCTCAATCATAAAAATGGAACCTATAAGTCTGGCGAAATAAACATCAATAGAGGAATATTTCAAGGTGACTCTTTGTCTCCTTTATTATTTTGCATATCACTTATAGCATTAACCAGCCAACTTAACAAGACAGAATGCGGTTACAAAATAGCTCAAAAGAAAAAAAACCATCTATTTTACATGGATGACTTAAAATTGTATGCTAGGAATGACAATGAGCTGGAAGGTCTTCTGCAAACTGTAAAATGCTTCAGTGAAGACATCGGAATGAAATTCAATTTGGATAAATGTGCTAAAGCTACAGTTTTACGAGGATCGCTACAACAAACTTCCTCTATTAGTTTAGACCCTGCTGTAACAATAAAAGATTTAGAACAAGGAGAAGCTTATAAGTACCTAGGTGTAAATGAGAGTGAAGGAATTCACCATAAGAAAATGAAAGAAATAAAGCGTAAAGAGTACTATAGAAGGGTACGACTGGTATTAAAAACTGAATTGAATTCTCAGAACAGAATTATGGCCATTAATAACCTAGCCATCCCAGTGGTCCAATATAGTTTCAACATCTTGAACTGGACTCTAAATGACATCAGACAAATGGATTCTAAAACAAGAAAGCTTCTTTCTAAGTATAAGATGCATCATCCAAAGGCTGATGTAGACCGTCTATACATACCCCGTAAAGAAGTTGGAAGAGGTCTTATTCAGCTAGAATTGTCATACAAGACAACAACTATTGGCTTACTAACTTACATGGAAACAACAAATGACTGGATGATAAAATTAGTGAAACAACATGAAAACAGAAAGAAAAATATTCAATAATAAAAGAAGGCAGTAAATACAAACAACATTTACATTTAGTAGATTCTGTAGTAAATCAAAACAGAAGCCAAGAACCAACTATTGCAGCAAAAGATATGAAAAAGAAAGCCAAGGATAAAGCCCTTGAACAGATGAAACAACGCTGGCAAGACAAACCTCTGCATGGCCAATATCCAGAACGTGCAAATAAACCCAATGTTGATAAAGTTAATACTCATCGATGGTTACGAGCATCTGGATTAAAGTCTGAAACTGAAGGCTTTATTCTTGCAGCGCAAGACCAGAGTCTTTTCACTAGGAATTTTCAGGCAAATATCATACATAATAATGTGGATCCAAAATGCAGGTTCTGTGACAAATACCAAGAAACAATAGACCATCTAATCTCAGGATGTTCTATACTTGCCCCAAAATGAATATAAAAATCGTCACGATAGAGTGGGGCAATACTTACACTGGACAATGTGCAAACACTTTGGAAAATGTGTAAGCAAACACTGGTATGAACATCGGCCAGCGCCGGTTACAGAAATAGAAGATGTCACCATTCTATGGGATTATACCATCCACACAGACAGAAAAATTGAAGCAAATAGGCCGGACATCATTGTCAAAACCAGAAAGAAAAAAACTTGCCTACTAATTGATATGGCTTGTCCAGCGGATTGTAACATAGCAACCAAGGAATTTGAAAAAACTATCAAAATACAAAGACCTGAAATTGAAATAGAAAAATGTGGAATTGAAAACAAGAATAATACCAGTGGTAATAGGTGCACTTGGAATTATAAAAAATGGAACAAAACAACACATTGAAAGAATCCCTGAAACCCCAGCTTAAGAGACATACAGAAAATTGTCTTATTAAGTACAGCACACACAATAAGGAGAACTTTGTCTATGTAACGCTAGCAACTTCATCGGAGATAAAAAAAATAAAAATAAAAAAAATTAACATGAAATGTGGCCATAACAACACACCACGACCTGCCTTAGGTCTTTCCGCAGACTTGGTAGGTAGTGTGTCCATAGCAGAAATCGAATGATGATGATGATGACAATAATAATAATAATAATAATAATCTTCAAACATATATAAAAATACAAGGATCTTGAAATGGAAATCTCAAAAATCAATAATTCCAGTTGTACTTGGAGCCCTCGGGTTGGATTGAAAATGTTCTGATAGAAACATTGAAGTGATTTCTGTTAGCTCATACCTTAAAGAAATACAAAAGAAAAATGACTCACAAGTACAGCTCACACATTACGAAGAGATTTGTCTATGTAGAAAGTGTGTGATCTTTGTTGTTTTTTTCTTTTTTCTTTACATAAAATGACCAGTGGGAAATGCCATGAAGTCATTTCTGACATTAGGTCTCTGGTCCCGACCAGGAAGGAAACAATAATAATAATAATGGAAATAATAATAATAATAATAATAATAATAATAATAATAAACAGTTATATGCATTCAGATTATATTGAAACACGAAGCCCCGATCACATTGTTAAAGATATGTCAAATAGCAAGTGTCAAATTATTGACTTTAATATGACACAAGAGAGGACGCCAAAGACAGAAAAATACTAGGATCTGGCTAAGGAGCTGAAGTATCTATAGAACATGTTTGTATCCCCAATTCCTATAATATTCGCATTTTGTTTCAAAGACCACCTACGACGATGAAATATAACTTAGGGAGAATTGCCATCAATTACACTGCAAGGATTCTTCAAAACGTTCTTGAGCTGTGCGCAGTCTTTTTGACATCATATTATCATAGTACTGTCGCACATTGACTACTCCAATGTGGGACACCAACATAATAATAATAATAATTAGGGTCTTGAAAATGAGACCTAATAAGTCTGGTATTATAATAGTTTTTTAGGATCTTGAAAATGAAAGTGAATAAATCTAGTATCATAATATTTTTAGGTTCTTGAAAACGTGATCGAATAAGTCTAGCGTTATAAAACTAGAGTTAGAGCTGAAATAAATGAACCCCTTGGTACGATGATAAAAAGATAAAACAATAGCATTATGATAAAACCTGACAGCCTCTGTTTACAAGAGAGTTTTTTTTTTTTTTTTTTTTTTACTGTTGAACTGCTCATCTGCTCAGGAGAGTATAATCAATGTTAAGAAAATATAAGCAATGTAAATATTACGGATCACTTAACCTCAGAGTTTTTGCACACAGCAAATGCTACTACTACTACTAATAATAATTATAATAATAATAATAATAATAATAATGATAATAATAAAGTGATTATGTTGATAATTGTAATAAAATAAAAAAGTCAAAATATATTTTTATACAATAAGCAAGAGGTTGAAACTAATAATACTATAACTTTAATAAAACTGAAAGTACTAATGATAATACTATTAGGGCTTATATTACTTCTTAATAGCACGAAATCATCATCATCATCATCATCATCATCATCATCATCATCATCATCAATAATAATAATATTAATAATAATAATTACTACTTGAAACACCTCCTTCAAAAAAGAATGTATTCAATGTTTTATTAGTGTTTGTATTGCATATAACGTAGTATTTTTAATCATTTGAAAAAGTGGGAAGCAATAATAATTCTACAATTGAAATAAATATGGATTCAGATCCTAGAGGATTTTGAAATAATTTTATCATCTAATTCTACCATTACAATAAAAAAGAGCTAAAACGTTCAAATTTTTTTCACGTTGAAACTGTAAGAGATTGCCAGAAAAGGTCAGGATTTATTTTTTGTGTGTTTCTTTTTGTCTAATTTATTTATTTATTCATTATTATTATTATTATAAAATAAATTGTGAATTTATTTATAAATTGAGACATTAATGGCTAATAACAAGTCAGGTGCTTTTTGTGCTTATCGATATTTAATATAAAACCTTTCGTATATAAATTGAATGCAGAGTTATACATTTTTATAGAGCCTCCTACATGAATTTAAATTAAAAAAAGAAAAAATAATCAACAGTAAGACTGCAGCATCAATCTCATTTAATGAAAAATCTCATTTATTTGTTTGTTCTTTTTGTCCAGCTATTTGTGGATTTAGTTTCCATAACGCGTTCCAATACGCAGTTTTATAAATAGTATTGTAATCGCATTTATTTATTTGTAAAAGAAGAGGACACACGATCAACTATATTTGAAATTCAATGATTAAAATAAAATTACAATTCCCCAAGAAAGTTGTCGTTTGTGCTATTAAAAGTTCAGAAGACAACACCAATCATAAAATGAAACTGAATTTTGCTTTTGAACCATGATCGTGTATAAAAAACACTTTGATTAAAAACTGTGAATTATCGTCAGTTATATATATATATATATATATATATATATATATATATATATATATATATATATATATATATATATATATATATAAAAAAAAATTAAAGAACAATTAAGAAACGTATCTCAATCTAACATTATTTACATTATTCGACTATTGTCCTCATCGTTGTCGCCATATTTGCTACAACGTTTCGGCCATTGTACGCTCCGGCCTTCTTCAGGTGGTTGGAATGTCGAACAGAACCCTTTATTTCGCTCACTGGGGTAGACTGTTCTAATTCCACGTGCCATGTTTAATGGCTGACATTTATCAGTTATCACCTGTTAATTTCCCTCTGAAAGTTCTGCACTGTGTTAATCGGGTAATGAACTCACTCTCTTTGGGTCCTGTCACTGGATCTAACTAACACATTCGAAGCACCTGAAGAAGGCCGAAGCGTATAACAGCCGAAACGTTGTAATAAATATGGTGACATCGATGAGGACAATAGTCCGAATAATGTAAATAAAGTACATAATACCTCATCTCAGAAATATAGACAGATCAATCTAACATGTTACCCATCTATTAAGCCATCTTCAGTGATCGAAATCGAAATTAAAAAAGCGAAGAGACAATTTACTGGTATGCTATGATTTTGATTAGTTCTCTTCGGTCAGATACGCATCAGGTATATATACCTAAAGCATAAAATATGTTTGATGAACATTGTGAACGTTAAAGTGTGTGATAGTGTAAGAGTTTATATGTAAAGAAACGCTTTTTGTTTAGGTGTATGCTAGACGGTAACGCTAATTTATGTAAGTGTATAAGTGGGTGTGTGTGAGGAATGTCTATAGATGTCACCAGATGTGTATTTCGGTAGGATGTAGAGAAATGTCAGAGTAATTTTGAATTTGGTTAGATTTTTATCCTCTCGTGTATGTGTATGTGCCTATCGGGAAATATGTTACATTGAGATACATTTCCTACTTGTTCTTTATTTTAGTTTATCATTTTGTCAGATTCCTATCAGCATTTGATGCACATTTGATCTTCAACTCATATATGTGTTTTTCTTACACTATATATATATATATATATATATATATATATATATATATATATATATATAATAATGTAAATAAAGTACATAATACCTCATCTCAGAAATATAGACAGATCAATCTAACATGTTACCCATCTATTAAGGCATCTTCAGTGATCGAAATCGAAATTAAAAAAGCGAAGAGACAATTTACTGGTATGCTATGATTTTGATTAGTTCTCTTCGGTCAGATACGCATATATATATATATGAAATGGATAAATATAGATGAATGTACAAGCAAACATTCGAATACATACACACACACACACACACACATATATATATATATATATATTATAGTGTAAGAAAAACACTGTTCACTGTTAAATAATAAAGATATTTAATAGATTTAAAAAATATTCATAATACCCTACATTGATTATATATATATTATAGTGTAAGAAAAACACTGTTCACTGTTAAATAATAAAGATATTTAATAGATTTAAAAAATATTCATAATACCCTACATTGATTACACAACTTGGAGTTTCATGCCATCTGCAATCGTCAGGTGCGAATTTCATGGAACATCTAACATATTCACGCTTGCTCAGTGTATTTCAGTTAGAGTCATAAAAAAATTCCGTTTTGGTGAACTAATTGTAATAATGAATGTATCATCTTAAATAATAATCGTACGTTAGTGGTCTAACTTACCTTAGTTTTTCACTGAGCTGGCAGTCTACATAACGAACTGATGAAAAAAATGCTATTCTCTTCCATGACAACGCAAGGCTGCATAGAGCTGCGCAAGAAACGGTTTGTGATGCGCTAATTATGTTCTACCCGATACGCCATATTCGCCTGACCTTGCACAAATCGATTATCACCTCTTACGATCAGCACAAAACGCTTTGATGGGGGACAGGGGGAAAAGATTCTCTAATCAAAACCAGATTCGAGAGTTTATCGAAAATCTTTTCGCACCAAAACAGATTATTACTAAAAACGTATCCGTGGGTTGTCTGACATGTGATATAAATAAGATATCATTGGACTTGACTTTATGGAGTATAAATTTGAAAATGATATATTTATGACTTAAACTAATACCTTTCTGAATTTGCAATCAAGGTGTTTTCACTGTTTATTTCTGCATAACTTACCTGTCCCACAGCTGGAAATAATTTCATATTTCTCTGTCTGAAGTAAAATGTCAGCATCTCTAACATCGATATATATATATATATATATATATATATATATATATATATATATATATATATATATATATATATATATATATTTTAGGATATTACATCAAAAACATGTAAATACACTACACAAATGCAATCATGTTTCAATGCATTTTTAACAAATCTAATCAAGTGTTAGTAAAATAAGTGTTTTTACATGTTTTTGATGTAATATAAAATAAAAAAATATATTGCTCTACTTTTTGCATTGGCACTTTTTAGATATAATGTTACGAAAGTCGGAATTTTCCATATATATATATATATATATATATATATATATATATATATATAGAGAGAGAGAGAGAGAGAGAGAGAGAGAGAGAAAGTTCTACCCGTGCCGGATCGAACATTGGGCTCCTTTTGACGTCACATCCGAACGAAAGCTGACCAAGCGTAGCAGAGGTCGTACTCATTCAGTCGTGCATATAGTAGGAGTTTCGGTGTGAATTTGAATTCACAAGCGTCCCCCAACCGAATGCATACATTTTTAGGATAGTGCGATCCAGTTTAAATTCTTCTAGACTGGTTGCCACACAAGATGGTATATAAATTTTTTAAATGATCTAAAATTACGTCTACCATCATGAACTTTCCTCCAAATATATGAAATCACTTTCTGTGTCTAAGTGAAATATTACGTGGCTGTACTATAAACATGGCTTTATGTGGATTGTAACTGTTAGCAAATCGGAAAGCAAATCCATCAATCTGGGTTTGAATTCAAACTAAGTTTCCTCCACTCATACTCGCATAAATAGCCTCTGCAAATGTGTAAATCGGTCTATTTTTTCCCATCAAACTTGGGTTAAATAAGGGGACTGAGTGCGCTTTCTTGCTTTGCAAATCCAACCACACACTAATTAGGATTCTCTATACGGTTTAAAGTTTTATTAGATATTTTTTTTTTAATGTGGTATACGTTCATCCTTTTGAATTCGGACTAAAAATTATGATTGGATATTTGAGATCTGAAAATTATGCTTCGTAGAAAAGAATGTAGAGGGACTCTAAAGAATGTAAAACTCTAGTTTTTCAACCATTCATGACTTTTTTTTAAAAAATTTATTTCCTTATATCTCTGTTTGGTTATTTTTGCGCGATCGTCGTGTGTGGCTAATTACTGCTTTTTACTTACTGCGTGATATTTCTTTGCTCCTTTTAAGCACAAATAATACTTTGGTGCACTTATTCACCTTTATTTTTTTCCTTTATTAAAATGCATTTATAAAAATGTTATTGTGTATGATGTGATTCGTGTCAATAATTGAATGATGCATTGACTATTTGTTAAAGCCGAGTTCCACAAAAGACTACAAAAATTGTTGGCATCTTCTTCTTTTAAACAACCATGAGTGTACTTTCTTCTCATTTTATGTTCGTAGAATAATTTTGCAATGTTCTATGTTTTAGAGGACTTGACTTTCATGATTTTTCTCCGGCAGAACTTAGTAACAGAAAATAATGTCGACAAATGTTCGTAAAAAAACAAATAGATCTATTAATATCAGATATTAGCATAATGTATGTAATATAAATGTAATTACTATTTACACTATTTATATTCGATCTATTGTATTCATCTTGGTTGTTGTTAATACAACGTTTCGGCCGTTGTGCTCTCCGGCCTTTCTCAGGTGTATATTGATCTGGGTAACGTACAGGGAATTCTGATGTGAGCCTTTTATTTATATATGGAGAAATTGCATAGTAGGTTAATGCGTAGGTTTTTAAATTTTCTAATAGTGACTGTAAGTTCAATGGGTACTGGGTACTCAGCAGAAACGGTCGAGCAATAACTGCGCAGTACTAAAAATAAGAATGAGATGATATCACTAGATATGGGCAGTGAGGTGATCACAGTCACTCCCTGTAGATTAGATACTAAGGCCAATAGTCCAAATATAAATAGTGTAAATAATGATAACTCTTTATCCCAGAAACTTGGACATAAAAGTAATCACTTTGTTCAAGTTTAGGTTATAATATTTTCCCTGGCCAAAAATGATTCTAAATCGTAAAACTTCATACACTCACACACAGACTCAGGCACATATTCACGTTCACACATATGTGTTTGCCTGCATTCGGAAGACAGTGCCAACGATACAATCCAAGGAAGAGCTTTAAAGATAATTGTCAGTCCTCATGAAGCTTTACCTTAAAATCAGTGAAGCGCTTTTTAAAAATATATATCTCGGACATGATCGGTCTAGATACCGATAAGGCGTTACACAGGGTATTGCTACAAACACTTGTCACTTATGGAATCTGGGTCATGCCTCTGGGGCGCATGAAAACAAATCTGCCACTCCCTAAGGCTCTCACCTCGGTTCTACCATCTTTCTACTTTATATCTGCCAAAGAATACCACAGTGTATGAGTGCACCGCCAAATATCTGGATATCCAGTGCTTTTAGCTGCTCTCTCATCTGATCTATCTCTCCCAGATCAATGGAGAAAAGACTGACTGCTATCACCTAATCCATCCAAAACAGAAACTAGTAACATTTTACCACTACCTAAACAGACCCTAAACCTGTACTAATTCTGATGAGTGGTCATAACATCAACGAGGATCCTTGTGTCAAAAGGTTACTGTGTTTGACGATCACTCCCGACCTCAAATAGAACCCGTACATTTCTGCCATCGCAAAACATGATTGAAGGAAAGTAGGTTCCTTTTATCACTCCCAAAAATACCTAACTCTCGTTACCATGCTCTACTATTACTAGTGTCAGCTCAGGCCAAGAATGGACTATTGCTACCATATCTAGTTTGGTGCTACCAATCGTCACTACCCAATCTCTACAGTGTCTCTAAAGCTTTGACGTGCCCTTGGGGATGATGAATAATTCTCCACTTTGCAACTCTTATCCAATAGATGGAATGCTGATCACTTTAACTATGACATATTTTCAGACGTGTGACATGTCTTCGATCAATCAGCTAAGGTCTTCACAGCTAGGACCTGCTATTTTCTCTCCACGTGGGCAAACCAACCCCATTCCATCAGCTTATTTTGGTAAGGTTCAATTTCCATTCAGACAGCTATTTCTCCAGACATTTTGCTTTGTTGGGCAAAGTGTCATCTACAATCTCCAGGGCGGTCCGAAAGTCTTCTTACCGCCGACGAAACGAAATAAGAACAAATAATATAGTAATACAAAGCACACGTAATGGATTCAGTTGATTCACTGTCATTGAAACTGTCACTCATCGAGAAGGTCTGTATGAACACCATCATTTTACTGGCTCAATATTATGCGGCGACATGTGCTGTGCGATATTTTATGAAGCTGTGCTTTGTTGATTGTTTCCCTTCAGCTGATGGGTATTCTAGTATCGTGTATGTGAAACTCTCTCCTTGATAATACCCCACAGAGCTTTGAAATAGAAAATTCTATTATGTAGGTGTGACAAGTTTTTCGGAGCACCCTGTAGCTATCCAAAAGCCTGGGTCAACCGTTATCTATCTTACACGTACCCCTAATATGCATTATTCATTCCTCCTTACCCATCCATTACAGCCATCTCACTCAGTAACTCTATAATTTGAGTACTCATTAGTCTTTGTATTGAAAGATCTAACAAGAAATTATATATATATATATATATATATATATATATATATATATTATGAAATGGACAAATTTTTATGTTTAACATTCATTTTATAGATACAAATATTTAAGTAAATGCTCTGTTTATAATAAACAGTATTAAACAACATTTACTGGCCTGAATATCCGAGAAATTTTCACAGAAATTCGTCGACAGGATTCGAACCTGCATCCTATACGGAACCGCCATTTAGCTTGACGTGCCTTTACCGATTTGGCCACGAAGGAGCGTTTGGTTTGCAAGGTCGAATTTACTGTATTTAAACTTCAATCTTCCACGAATCTCTCACGTACATTCATGTCTGCTCATGGGGTATCAAATGTAAACAAATGACGTCACACGTTATAAAATGCACAAAGTCC